>WSFP011300764.1:0-45380 GCA_009831015.1 Picea engelmannii | reverse complement strand
AACTTTTTACAAATTTTATTTTATAGTTAAGATTTTCAAAATATGTGATTATATTTAAAGTTATTGATTTTTGTAATTGATATATCATATTGGATGTTAAAGTTGTTGTATAGCTTGACTATTTCATAAAATAATAAATTTAATGAATTTTAAGATTTTTAATTTTTTAATTAATTTTAATAAATATTATTAGATTAAATTTATATAAGTTTAATGAATTTTAAGTATAAGATAGTATTTTTTAATAATCATTATTAATTATACAATTTCAACTAAATATACATTTTATTTTTATTAATAAATAAATATTATTGTTTTCATTAATTTTATATCTAAAATATTTAAAAAAAAATTGAAATTATATATGTCGAACAAATATTTAATATAATTTTTCATATATATATTTTATTTTTATTAATAAATAAATATTATTATTTTCATTAATTTTATATCTAAAATATTTAAAAAAAAATTGAAATTATATATGTCGAACAAATATTTAATATAATTTTTCGTACAACTTCAATTTGTATTTTATTTTATTTTTATTAATAATTAATAAATAAATAACATTAAATTATATTATATTATTATTTAAAATATTTATTTAATAAATATAAAAAACCTATTTCATAATAAGAGCAAATATTTAATTAAATTATCTTTAATATAATTTTTCATACAATTCAATTTGTATTTTATTTTATTTTTATTAATAATTAATAAATAAATAACATTAAATTATATTATTATTTAAAATATTTATTTAATAAATATAAAAAACCTATTTCATAATAAGAGTAAATATTTAATTAAATTATCTTTAATATAATTTTTCATACAACTTCAATTTGTATTTTATTTTTATTAATAATTAATAAATACATAACATTAAATTATATTATTATTTAAAATATTTATTTAATAAATATAAAAAACCCATTTCATAATAAAAACCCAAAAATCAAAACCAATTGCATATCAAAACTTGTTTCCATAAACCCAATTGCATAACAAATACAATACTAATATTTAATGTTTTGTTTTTTTTTTTATAAGTAAGAAAGTTTATAAAGAACCTTGAAAAACCAGAGTTACAAAATTTGCATAGTGTCGTGCTGTAATAACTAAACTACCCTAGAGGGAAACCAGTTCAGCCAGCCAGTATTAGGACTAAAGTAGCTAGCAATATTTCAATAGTTGTAAGCATAGTTCAGACATAGCAAACTAAGAACTAGAAGCAAAAAGCTATCCGAGTGGTACAGAGGTCAGACATGACATGTGGATAGAGGTCATACACCTAGCTTGTGGCTTTGCCCTCCCTGGTCGCTGGGTCCCAGGGCTCCTCTTCGATAATTGTCCCCCTCCATTCCATCTTCTCCTACATGGCTGCATCCTCGACACCACTTTCCTTTTCGCCGCCAGGCCGAGTGCTTCCCATTTCCTAGGGCGCATGCATGCATGATCCTGCTGCAACATGCTCACCGTGTGATTCTTCTGCAAAGGGCATGTACTCCTCATCCATGGCCGTGTGCATGGCCAGACCCGAGTCTCCGTCTCTTGTGGGAAGCCCCCCACCCCCTGAGTCACCTTCCTGAGTGTACTCTATTGTCCCAGCTGCAACTGGTGAGGAGTGGAAGGTCCCCTGGAAAGTGGAGAGGATCTGGAGGAGCGAAGCAGTCTTGTCATCCAGTATCTCCAGTCAAAACTGAAGGTTGTCTAGTTCCTGTCGAATCTCGAAGACCAGACTGTGGAGAATGGAGAGGCTATCCTGCAGTTGTGAATCTTGGACGAACTTTGAAAAGAAATGTGGCCTCGACTGGGTTCCCGGGAAAAAGGGTGGTGCTCCCAAGGATGGACGAGTGTAGCAATTCTTTGGCAGGCTTGGTGCACTAGCTGGTGATTTTGGTGGGATTGCGGGAGGCGGCACTGAAGAAGAAGCCAAGTTAGAGATGGGTCCTGGGTGAAAACCCAGTGAACTATCGGAGAGAGCCAACCCTTCGAGCTGAGAAGCTGGAGGGGAGGAGGGGGCGATTGGGAATTGCTCAGGATGAGACTGGAAGGAGTGTGAGGGGGATGAACCAAGGGAAGAGCTCGGGGAAAGTGCAGGCACCAGAGAGAGGACCAGTGGAGGTCAAAGTGGTTTCCAGGGTGAGCCTCGCCTTGGCTTACCTCTTTGCCTTGGCATTCTAACGGCTCAGGGGGAGAAGGGAAGCACAGGGGAAGGGCCCAGGTAGACAAGGAGGAGCTGGAGATGAAGTCAGTTGTAGGGGCACGTAGCAAAGGAGGGAGGATGGAATAAGGCATGACTTCAAAGTTGAAGAAGGAGGCAATGTCGCATGCGCAGAGTAATGGCAAGTTCATCAAGTTGAGCCATGGAGGGGACAATAGGAGCAGGCCAAACGCACCAGGATTAATGGTGCCTGGATCAAAGCAAGTGGGATTTAAATGCATGGGGGTGGTGGTGGGGTGTGCCACACTTCAATCACATGGCCATCGTCATGCTGGCCATTTCACGCCACCTCCGAGTGCCATGTGTCCCGCACTATCACCCCATCTGGGGGTCTGTCTGAGGCTGTGGCTTTTTCGTTGCACTGTTGGAGGATGGGGTGGGTCAGGTTGAGGGAAGTTTGACAAAGGAGCTCCGGTCCTTCCCAATTCGTACCCACATTAGCCAGTTCATCCACAACCTGATTCGCCTTTCTCCTGATGTGTGAGGGGATGAAGGCCTGATCCGGTCGGAGGAGATCCACAATTTCTTGTAGTCCATAGGAGAGTCTCGAGGAGGGTGATATTTTCTCTGGGTCATCTCCATTCAAGATTCTCCTGAAGAGGTTGATGATGACTAGTGAGTCCCTTTCCACAACCATCTTGGTGAAATTGTTCTCAATTGCTAGTTGCAAGCCTCTGGTGAGTCCACATAACTCAACAACATTGTTTGTAGTGTGGCCTAGGCTGCATGCACTGATGAGAAGTATGTTACCCAGGTGATCTTGGAAGACCACCCCAAAACCTGTTGGCTCAGGGTTACCCTTGGAGGCGCCGTCAAAGTTGAGTTTGAAGAAGTCCTCTCCGGGGGGGGAGGTTCTGACCCAGATTGACCTTCCAATGCTGCAGGATACTTTTCTCTGAAGGTGGGCCAGTTAAATCCATTTTGGTCCAATGCTGTAGTCTGATCGTTTCCAGAATGTTGAGGCAACTTTGTTTCCAGCAATGCTGCCACGGGAGCTGATCATTCCTAAAGATTCTTTTGTTTCTTTCTTTCCAGATTTTCCATAGTATGAAACTTGGGATAAGTTGCCAAATGCGATTGAGAAGGGGTGATTGGAAAGCCGAGTCTCTCCAATTAGCTATGGTGTTGATGATGCTGTCCCTTTTGCGATCTAAGGTGCGCATGGTTAGCGCACATTGATCCCAGACTTGAGTGGTGTAGGGGAAAGTGTTGAGGAGATGGTTCAACATTTCTTTGTCTACCCCACAGAGCATGCAAATGGACGGACCAACAAACCCCCTTTTCATGAGGTTATCCCTTGTGAGAATGCTCGCATGAGTGACCAGCCAGAGGAAGAGACTGATTTTTGGCTAGTGCTTCAGGGACCAGATTTTTCTCCACCCATTCCATGAAGGTAGCGGGTCTGGGTGGGTTTTGATGGCATATGCCTCTTTTATGTTGAAGGTTCCCTTTGGAAAGTGGCCCCATCGTAGGATGTCTTCTCTGCTCAGAATGGAGATTTTTTGTTCATTGATTGCCTTAAGCCAGGGCTGTAGGTCCACCTGTACCTCTAAATGCAGGTCTTCATTGTTTGACTTCCAACATCTCCAAGTAGGCTCTGTTGGGTTGTCCTGCCAGTAGTCTGCCACTTTTCTCAGGCCTGCCTGCGTGGATGGGATGGTGAAAGTGTCATCCCAATCCTCATGCTGCAGTATTGGTAGTTGTTGCCACAAATCTTTCTAGAAAATAGTTGTTTTCCCATTTCTAATTTCCTAGAAGGCATGATTTATAACAAGATGCTGGTTCTTCTTGGCTGTAGCCCAAATTAGGGAGCTAGGGTTGTCCCCATTCCACCCGATCAGGTTTCTCTCCAAAGTGTTAGGTGTGTACTTCCTCCTCTAGAGCTTGGCCCATAGGTCTTGAGGTCTTTTGAGCCATCTCCACTAGATCTTAGCACTCAGGATTTTGTTCATGGTTGAGGGATCCCTCAAACCAAGACCTCCTTGCGCTTTGGGTTTGTAAATTTTGTCCCAGCTGATAAGTGCTAGCTTCTTCCCTATTTTGAGGCCTTGCCAAAGGAAATTCCTTTGCAAGGTTTTGATGGCGGTCAGGACAAAGTTTGGGGTTGCAAGAGATGAAAATGTGTAAATAGGTAATGCTTGAAGCATGACTTTGAGGAGAATGAGGCGCCTGGGGAGATTGAGGGCTTGGTAGGTCCATGAAGTGAGCCTCTTGGGAAAGGAGGAGAGGGGAGGTTCCCACGAGCTATTTCTAAGGGCATTGTCCAGCAAGGGGATGCCAAGGTATTTGGACGGAAGGGAGCTTCGGGTGAAACCAAGGAGATTAGAGATATGGCGCTGAATAGGGATAGGGGTATTGAAGAAGAAAATATGGGATTTGTCTTTGTTAAAGTCTAGTCCTGAGGCATCACAGAAGGTTTGGAGGATCAAGAGGAAGGTGTGAGCTTCCGAAATAGTGGGGGATCCCATCATTAAGGTGTCATCAACAAATTGGTTGTGAGAGATTGGGGGAGAAATACCATGCAGGGGGAGACCAGTCAAAGTTTTGT
Organism: Picea engelmannii; assembly: GCA_009831015.1. NCBI lineage: Eukaryota > Viridiplantae > Streptophyta > Pinopsida > Pinales > Pinaceae > Picea > Picea engelmannii. The sequence continues at coordinate 40,599 of WSFP011300764.1, read as the reverse complement.
TTGCTATGGCAGCATGGATGGAGCGACTGAAACTCTCAGCCATAATAATGAACAAGAAGGGGGACAGAGGGTCGCCTTGTTTGATTCCTCTAGAAGAAGAGAAAGTCTTAGAGGGGACTCCATTAACCAGGATTGAAAAGAAGGTAGAGGAGGTAAGATTTAAGATCCATTCTACCCAGGACAGGTCCAAGTCGAAGACCAGGAACATAGCATGCATGTATTCCCAATTTAACTTGTCAAAAGATTTGGATAAATCCAATTTTAAGAGCATACTTGGTGTGCGGGTATTTTGCAGGGAGTGAATTACTTCATGCGCAAGGATGACGTTGTCCAGGATTTCCCTTCCTTCCACATAACCTGATTGCTCTGGCGAGATGATCCGTGGTAGGATGGGCTTTAATATTCTGGCGATTACTTTGGTCAGGAGCTTATAGATGAAATTGCAGAGAGTGATGGGTCGAAATTGCTTAGGGTGATTGAACTGCCCTTCTTTAGGAATGAGGGTGAGGAATGTTGCATTGAGTGCAAGGAGGACTTGCCCTGAAATTCTAGAGTCTTCAATGATTTCCCATACCTCTTCCCTGATCGTTTTCCATCAGTGATGGAAGAAGTTGCTAGTAAAGCCATCCAGACCCAAGGCTTTTCCTTTGGGGGTTTCCTGAAGCGCTTTATCTACTTCCTTGAGAGTGATGGGCATGAGTAGGGCCGCATTCTGCTCCTGAGTGATTAGGGAGGGTATGTGCTACGTAACCTTGGTGATGGCTTGGGATCTATTCGGTTGATTCTCTATCAAGAGATCCTTATAATACACGACCAATTATTTTTCCAGATCCTCATGAGAATTGATGATTTGACTAGTGCTGGAGGTTAACTGAGTGATTCTATTGGTATGCCGACATTGAAGGGTGGATCTGTGAAAAAAATTGGTGTTATGGTCGCCCTCCTTGAGCCAATGGATGTGAGATTTTTGTCACCACAAAAATTCTTCTTGGGCTTTCTGAATCTCCATCTGGTGGCCTGTTGACACTTCCTCAGTTTTAAGATCTTCAGAGAGTCCATACTCTCGGATTTGTCTTTGAACCTTGCTCATTTGTTTAGTTAATTGTCTTTGGGATTCAAAAATGTTGCCAAAGGTTTGCCTATTCCAGAGTTTAAGTTGGTTCTTGAGATTCTTGAGCTTTTGTTGGAAGCGGTACATCTTGGAGCCGTGAGGTATCGATCCCTCCCTCCACCATCCATTGATATTTTGTTGGAAATCTGGGTGACTGAGCCAGAACTGTTCAAACTAGAATGGTTTCCTCCCTGGGGTGGCCATCACATCCATCGATAGTTGAATAGGCCAGTGGTCTGATCCGTGAAAATCCAGAATGCTTGCCTCTAGATCTGTGCCTTCCATCAGGAGGGAGTCCAAGATAAGGAAACATTCCAACCTACAAGCTATTTGATGTGTTCCAGTTCTCCTGTTTTTCCAAGTGAAGATGCCATTGAAGGTTTCCAAGTCGATGAGGTTGGTGTGGTCTAGAAGACTTTGGAAGTTGCTGGATTCTTGCTCCAGGCATCTTATTCCCCCCTTTTTCTCATCTAGGTTGCAAATCAATTTGAAGTCACCTCCCAAAATCTATATTCTTTCCTTGGTTAAGGTACAAAGGTACTCCAAATTACTTAAGAATTCCTTCTTATCCCTGAAGCTGGAAGGCCCATAAACATTGGAGAGGTGGCCAGGTTTGTTGGATCCAATGAGCCTGTAGTCGACCGTGATAGACCATTTGGTTGAGATGAAGTTTTCCAAAATGGTTGTGCTGGGGTTCCAAAGTATAGCAAGGCCACTGGATTTTCCCATGGCCATTATAGATGCCACTTTCCCTTGCTTCTAATATTAGGGGAGAATCCTATCCATGTCTTCTGTTGCACACTTTGTTTCTTGGAGCATCATTATATCAGGTTTCTTTACTAGAATCAGATCTTGTATCATTTTTTGCTTACTATGACCGTTGAGACCTCGTATGTTCCAGGAGATGATCTTCATGAGGAGAAGGGGGAGGGAAGAGGGGGAAATATATCTGAAATGAGGTGGATCTGACTGGAGTTAACCATGAAATGTTTGATCTCCTGTATGAGTTTGCTCGTTGACTTCCTACCTCTTCTTTTTTCGTCCTTCTGAGATTTGTGTTGATCTCTCGGTGGATTCCCTTGTATTCCCAGTCCTGTGTTGGATCTATCTATGGATCCAGCTAAGGATTTGAGGAAGACCTTGTGCACTTTTCGTAGTTGATCTGGAGGTATGGTGTATAGTTTTTGGTGTCGATATGCATGCTCTAGGTGTTCCAGGTCCACTCCTACTAGTTACTTCTCGTCGAGGACCATCTCGACATCCCCATCCTCTATTTATGGTTGGTCTCCCTTTCGAGTAGTGGGATTTGTTGGTGGTGTGTTTGGGTTCATCTCCGTGTTGGCTCCTTCTTTTTCTTTGTCCATTGGCTGGGGTGTTTTCTCCATCGTCACCCCTTGCGGAGTTGAAGGGTTCTCTGATTGATCCTGTAGGATCGCATATTTGTTCCTAGTGGACAGATCCTTACTGGTTTGTGTTGCCTGCCTTCTTCTGCCTTGTTTGCACTTTCCAGGCACCTGAGTGAACCCATCCTTGTCTTTTCTGGCATATTATCTCCCCTCTTTTTTTGCAGCATTGAGGGGGCAATCTCTGAAGAGATGCCCATGCTCATGGAATTTCTTGCACCAGAACGAAATATTCTCATAGTCAATGGTTTTCATCCAGTCCTCATTGTAATATTATAGGGATATGGATCTCAGGAGCAGCTTGGCTATATTCAGGTAGACACAGATGCGCACATATGAGGTGTATCTTCTTTGTTTCGTGGCCTTCGATGATTTAACATAAACATCAATGGTGTTGCCTATGCCTACAAGGACCTCCTCCAGCCAAAATTCTCATGGTAGGGAGTATAATCTGATCCACCCTGGTGCATGTGCAAAGTCTTCCATTTTCGGGCTAAATTTCTCTATCCAGAACCTCAAGAAGAGTCGCGTTGAGTTGAAAAAATACGGTCCTCCGTCAAAGATGTGGATTATGTCCTCCAGGTTGTGCAGGATAATGATGAAGAAACCTTTGGAGCCCATTTGCAGCTCATAATGTCCTTTGGACTTCCACCAATGATGTATCCATTTGATCAGGTTCCGTTCCGAGGGCCAGAGCCCTAAAAATTTACCTACTAAGGCGCAATCTCTCATATATTGTTTCTATTCCTCGATGCAACATGTGCTGATAATGTATTTCAGGGCTTGTGGTGCTTGTGGAATGCACTTGCCTGGTAGCCATGGCCTTGACGCACTTGTGGGCATCGACACTTTCCCAGAGTCAATGTCCATTTCCTTGTCTTTGAAGGTTCCCTCGGTCAATAGCTTTGTGCGCAGATCAGGAGGAGGTTAGAAGGTGGGGTGCTCAGAGCCCTCTCCATTACCTCCATTCATCGTTGCCTGGCTGTAAGAGGGTCCTCTCAACCCTCCCTCCTTCATAGGCATGAGCCCCTGTGGGGCAATACTGTGTAGCAAAGCAGCAAAAACCCTAGCACTAGCAGAGCAACATAAACCCTAAGCTCTTTTTGTATTGTGCTTATGTTAATGATCCACTTTTTAGTACTAATATTTAATGTTACTTGTGAGAAGTTGCATTAAAAATTACATTGAACAAATAAAAAGAGGTTAGTGCTTAACAAATCCAACTAATATTTAATGTTACTTGTGAGAAGTTGCATTAAAACTTACATTGAAAAAATAAAAAGAGGTTAGTGCTTAACAAATCGAGGGTTGATAGAACACAATGGTAGGCATTTCAAATTCTTCATTATATTGGATTGAGATAGGAAATGATAAACATTTCAGGCTTTCATCATATTGAATAATTGCAGGATGGAATCAAATAGGACTAAAGCTAGTAAAGCTAGTTATTGGTCATGTTATATTGATGCAACATTATAAAAACAAATTTGTAATTTTATTTTTTTCTAATTTATTTTATATATATTTTTAATTTATTTTATATTTTTAACAAATATTTGTTAAATTATTAAAAAAATATTAAATTGAAAATGTTTATTATTTAAAAATTAAAATTATTTAATTAATTTTTATTTTTTTATTTTTTCAAAATTTCAATTTAATTTATTATAATGAAAAAATATTATAAAAACTTTAATATATTATTTTACAATGATACTTTAACTAAGTATAATAAAAAAATTAATGTTTATACCTTTAACAACCCTGTCTTAGGTGGTTGTTGCTCTAAGGATCTTGACCCTGCTAACCCTCTCCTCACTGACCCTATAGGATCTCCCCCTGACATCTTTCCTAGATCTATGATTTCCCTTTCTCCTAAACCATTACCATTTTATAATCAATATACACTTCTCCCCTCTACCTCTCTAAGCTCAAACGTCAAAATCTAGAAAAAAACACGAGCCTGTCTCTCAAAAGCTCCTCCAGAAACTACGGAGGGAGGTTTAGCCACTTTTGGTGATTTAGATCCCCCTTTACTTTATGAAGATCGTCCACGGACTTCGAACTTCCATGGTTCCTTGGTTAATGATCCTATTTTGTCTTCCTCTCCAACCCTTAGAGAAAGCATGCCAACTCTCTAGGTTCCCATATGATTATCCTCTCTCTTAACATTCGTGAGTTTAGGGGAACCCATAAAATTACCTCCCTCAAAGCTCTTTTTTCCCATATCAAACCTGATATAGTTTTCCTCCAAGAGACCTTAGTTAACAGTGACAAGGCGATCATACTTTTCCTCCAACGTGCACTTTCTTGGAATGTTGTGGCTCTGGATCCTTGTGGACGCTTCGATGGATTTGAGTGGTTGAAATCCAGCCTTTGGTGATATTTTTGCAATTGATAACCTTGCAAGTATATATTTGGAAGGAAGGACTAAACTTTCAACTGTTAAAGTTAAACTGCTCAATTTCTATGCCCCCTATAAGGAAAGGGAACTCTTTTGGCTTCCCATTCTTCACTCTGGTTTATTGAATGAAGAAGGCTTGATTGTAGGCTGAGATCTCAATTTTACACTATCTTCGAAGGAATTTTGGGGAGATTCGTCCAGATTAGACCCTCTTTCATATTTCTTCACAAATCTAGTGGACGTCCAACCTATTAAATTTTCTCCTACTTGGAAGAATGGCAAAGCAGGGTCCGCTGGTATTGCGAAGAGACTGGATCGCTTCCTCCTTGAAGACTCTTTTTTCAACAACAACAATAATATTAGATCTTGGGTAATTAAATCTACCATATCTAATCATAATCCGATCTGCCTTCAACTGTACTCTTTCTCACAGAAAACTACGTCTCCTTTCAAATTCAATTCCACCTAGATAAAGGATCAATATTTTTCTTCTCTCATTAAACAAACGTGGAGTTCTATGAGTCACTGGTCGGAATCCTCCAATCCTCCAAAATTGGTTGAGTGAGAAGATTGCAAAGAGAATTAGTAATTGGACAATTCAGTGGCTCTCTCTTGGAGGAAGATTGGTTTTAGTGAAAGCTATGATCCAAAGTATTCATGTATACTGGCTCGGTTTAGCAAATGTTCCTGCCTCTACTTTACACAAAATTCAACAAATTATGGAAAAACATTTATGGAGAGGAGCAAACAAACCAACAAGATTTCATTTATCCAAATGGCAAAACATTGTTATTCCTAAAGAATTTGGTGGTTGGGGTATAAGGAACATTTTTCTGGATTGCCAAGTCATTAGTTGTTAAATCCTGTTGGAGAGGGATATTTGGAAATAGTCTATGGAGCCAAATTATCAAAGGCAAATACTTAAAAGGAGTCGACTTGACTTCTTGGATTCGAAAAGGAAACTTCAAGTTCTCTAATGCCTCTATAATTTGGAAAAATTTATGTGCTCTTTTCATATCATTAAACAATGGCTATCTTGGCAAATAGGGAGCGATAATCAAGTTATAATTGGTAAGGATCCATATATTGGAGATAATTCATCCTATAAAATTTATGCACCCTTAATTTAGTTCCTCAATAATCAGAGTATTTTTTCCATTGCACAAGAAACCTTAACAATCTCCAACAACACTTCTCCAATTTGGATAAATGCCAATCAACTAGGTTTATCAGGATCTCTATTAGATGAATGGAACAATTACATAGCAGATTTGAAGAGCAGTGAAATTACTCTAAATAACTCAAATGAAGAAATTGTTTGGTCATGGAACATGGCTTTTGGAACAGTTACTGCAAATCTAGCATAGCAATGCATTCCTAGTAATTCACATAATGATGTTTCTAGTTGGTGGTATAAAGCTATTTGGAGAGTTAATATATCGAGGAAAATTATTTGTTTCATGTGGTTATGCTTGAAGGATTGTATCCTCACTGGTGAAAAATTTAGAAAAAGGGGAGGCATTGGACCTACTTCTTGTAGTATTTGTCTCAAGGATGATGAGACAACAGATCACCTGTTCATTCATTGTGAATACACACAATACATATGGAAAGAAATTTTATACTCCCTCAAGTTTTCATATGCCTGGAAGCATTCTACTCTGGAAGGAAATCTACTGCATTGGTTTACAAAATACCCAAGGATGAGATATATCCCCTTCCTAGTTAGTTGGAGAATTTGGAAGCATATAAAAAAAAATCTATTTGAGAATTGGCAAAGAGAGGAATCTCAAACAGTTACCAGGATTCTACTTGATATTAAAGAACTTAAAGGAACAAAAGATTTGAACAAAGGAATTTATCCTCAACCCAATCTACTTTGATAAAAAACCAATAAGTTTCTTTGACGGTGCAGCTATAAATGATAACTGTGGTGCTGGAATATTTATAGAATTAAGTTCTGATCATAGTTATAAAGCACTCTTTGTAGGAGGTAAAGGTAATAATATGAAAGAAAAAATTTTGGGTCTTTGGGGGCTTCTTTTCCTTGCATAGAGACGATCCATAAGAAATTTGATGGTTGTTGGTGACTCCAAAGTGACTATTGACTGGATTAATGAGTGTTCAAATCTAAACCTGATCTATCTACACCACTGGAAAGAACAGATAAGATACTTAAAGGCAGGGTTTGAAGATATTCACTTCATGCATATTCATAGAGAATTCAATACAATGGCAGATCAACTCTCCAAAAAATCTTTGGACAACCCCCTAGGTTGGTTTTATTACGAGGAGATCTTCAAAGAAAATGTTGTAAATACAGACTTCTTTTTTATTTTCTAATGTTACATTACAATGTAACTAGACACTAGAAGGAATATTTACACTTTCCTTTTTGATGAAAAGTTTTTGATATGTAAGCAAATGACAACTGACAATAGCAATTCTGTATGAAAATTGCACATAGTATAGTACAACTATCTAGACTCTAAGGAACACTAGTAATCTATAGATCATATAGATCTTTTCATAATATGGAAAGAACACTTGATTCTAATATAATAACAGTGGATCTGTTTTTTTCTGTGTGAACAAAAAGAATATTAAGCAAAATTGTTAAATTAAATTATGCATAAATTCAATGTAATTTTAATAACCTATAAAAATTTAAATAAAAAAAACCAAGTACAGTACCCGAAACCCTTTTCCTCTGGCTATCTCCTTAGTCAATAAAAACCGAGTACAATCCCCAAAACCCAAGGAGATTTTCCCCCATTGATCTCCTTCGTGGGAGAATTATGCAAAGAAAACATAGAGAGAGTCAGTGGGGTCACCTGTTGAAAGAGTTGTTGCAACTATGTTATAGACAAATATGTTTTGAAGTACTGGGATAATAATTAAATTTTTAGAACATTTGAGAAATGAAGAATTTTTTGGATTTTTTATTTTCTGAAATAATTTATTTTATTTTTGACAATTCTATTTGAAACGAGATTTATACTCATTATCTAATTAAAAAATATAAATATAAATTTTAGAATTTTTGAAATTATTTTTTAATTTTTAAAATATTCAATTTAGTATTTAAATTTTACTACACTTTGTTAATACTCATGTCTCTTCTATTGACCCTAAACACTTAATTGACATTTTTAATGATGTAATTGACCTTGTGACCACCATTGATACTCCTTACAAGCTCAGATAGGTAGCACACATAAGGTAGAGAGATGGGAAAGATCAAATTCTTGCCAAGGCTACTAATCTAGATAAACCCATTGACCCCACTACTTATCCATTCTCTAAATTTGTCATTTTGTGTTCCAAATATTATCATTCCAATCATTGAGATTCTATTTCTATCAATAGTTCTCAAAACAAAATCGTTTTACACCATCAACTATCTCTAAAATGCTTTTACTTACCAAGGGTGAAAGGCCTTTGAACTATGATGTTCTAGCCACTGAATTCAATAGTCAACTTGTCCCATATAAAAGAGATTTGTTGGGAATATACCTACAATGTGGAGAAAAAATTTCAAATTCAACCCCTCCATTTCAAGCTCTCATCTTCCCAAAGCTCCTTGAAGAAGTGTTTTCAATGATATCTTTGCTTTTGGGTTATGATGATGACAATATTATTGATGTAATTATCCCTGGTATAATGAAGGGAATTTTGGAGTGCTCAACATCCAAATACATTTGCTCTATTTTTCAAATCTTTCATCTAAGTTGTTAACTCATAAAATTCAAATGGGAATTTTGGAGTGCTCAACATCCAAATACATTTGCTCTATTTTTCAAATCTTTCATCTAAGTTGTTAACTCATAAAATTCAAATGGAAGTGGGAAATTTCATTTCCAAGTTATTGGATCACTTAAACAATATGACAAATAAAAATAATTAATTTAAGTTTATAAATTCAATAAATCAAATTTGATTTCACTAAACAATAAACATCACCACCTATGATAATAAGATTTAGATTAATGAGAGGCACAATAATAAAACAATGATTGATGAACAATAAGAGGAACTCAAATAAGATATTCAATATTAGTTGTGATTCATCAATACGACAACATTTGCCTCTTTTATAGAAATTGCAAATGGCTATAAGATATAACTACTTGTTAGAGATGAACTATTTGATTGATTATCTCAACCATCGTCCAAAAATAACATAATGCCTAACAACTTGCCATTTTTACATAAGTAAGCCTTATAATCTAACACCCCCTCTTAAGGCTTACTCATAACTAAAAATAGAACCAAACATTTTTCAAAAGCTTCATCTTTGAAAACAATGCTTGGGCCAGTAAGACTCCTTCAAGCTACTCCATATTCAACTGAAAGGTATAGCCTCCTAGTTGTGATCCAATTTTCTCAGCATCATTAGACATCATTTTCACTTGAAATGTCTCATAACCCTCGTAAAGGTATGATACAAAACTTATATATCCTAGATCTCCCTTGAATTATTGGACATCAATCCCCACATGCTTGTTTCATAACCCTAATGAGTTTTAGTTTTTCTGATCCACTAGCATCCTATACTATTGAACAACTATATGTTTTCCATTGCATCCCTCTTTATCTTCAAAGTGTAGGCCTTCTTAAAATGTGAATTCTTCAGCAAAGTATTCAACATTGTCTGTATCTAGTGGATCTTCAGTAAGGGATATATTTGTTGATTATTTAGTCTTACCTGTGATAATATCACTATACACCCTCCCACATTATAATCCACACTATAGAACCTCCCAACATATCGATTATCCTTCCTATATTCCCTTCTACATCAACTTTAGCATGTGTCTAGGTATGCTAGTTATTGCGTCAAGTCAAATATTTAAGATTTCTTTGCATTGCTATGATGGTGGTACGTACGATTCATATCATCCACTGGCCATGTAGTGAAGTAAATATCTATGATTTCATAAGCCTAACACTTTGTTAAACGTGAATGTTGGAGGCGTAGGATAAACAACACTCAAATCGCCCTATTTTTTGGTTAAATTTGGCCATAAATACATATCCATTATCCTTCCTATATTCCCTTCTACATCAACTTTAGCATGTGTCTAGGTATGCTAGTTATTGCGTCAAGTCAAATATTTAAGATTTATTTGCATTGCTATGATGGTGGTATGTACGATTCATATCATCCACTGGCCATGTAGTGAAGTAAATATCTATGATGTCATAAGCCTAACACTTTGTTAAACGTGAATGTTGGAGGCGTAGGATAAACAACACTCAAATCACCCTATTTTTTGGTTAAATTTGGCCATAAATTCATATCCATTATCCTTCATATATTCCCTTCTACTTCAACTTTAGCATGTGTCTAGGTATGCTAGTTATTGCGTCAAGTCAAATATTTAAGATTTCTTTGCATTGCTATGATGGTGGTATGTATGATTCATATCATCCACGGGCCATGTAGTGAAGTAAATATCTATGATGTCATAAGCCTAACACTTTGTTAAACGTGAATGTTGGAGGCATAGGATAAACAACACTTAAATCACCTTATTTTTTGGTTAAATTTGGTCATAAATACGATTGGAACTATGTCGGAAATTAGAGTTCCACCCATGCAATGGGAAATTTTTCCATGGAACTTAGCCCTTGGAGGTTTTGGACAATTTTAATATGACCTAGATCGTCGATTTTTCGAAAAACGATCAAAATACATGGAACTTTGACTTGTTGGAAAAATAGGGCTCACTAGAGATGGGGTGATTTGAGTGCCTTGTAGTTGACGCCCATGTTTGATAATATTTTCAAACATAATAGGCCTTCACAAATTGTTTTATTATTATTTTTTAACAACATTCCCCACACTTTAGGGATGGGTCAGTGATTTTTGACTTGCTTGTACACATCATTGTCCATTACATTTTATACGTTGTCCACCACATTTTATGATCCCAAAAGCATAGCTTAGGTGAGGAGAAATCAAGATCCCATGGAAATAAATGATGATAATTGTTTCTCTCTTAAGGTGGAAAGACCTATCATAACTTAGTTGTCAATTTTAAGTCAGGACAACCATCACTAGTTGTTATCTGCAAATGCACACTGACTCATCACCATTATTCAAGGAGAACCATGCCACATGAAATGACCTGTTGGTGGTTTGTAAGAAGGGATATTTTCACCCCTGCTAGATACCTATGGGTCTTGGGTTGTTAACTTGTTTCCTATCAGAAGAAGACAACCTCTTAACCAATCAAAAATAGTTTTAGATCTTACTTTAGGACAAAAAAAGAGAGAGGACCACTAAATTCAATGTGAAGAGGAAACCACATTAACAATATCTGAATTTCACAGTATAGAATTTTGACTATAGAACGTATGTACTCCTTTGAAGTACAAAAGAGAAATCATGAATTGACAATGGTTTGAAAGTACTCATCATGCGATTCCAAGCAACTATTTATGGAGTAGGCTAACTCGGGAGCAATCTTCCCTCCCGAGTAGCTTTTCGAAAAATCTTCCCTCCCGAGTAACTTTTCGACAGTATCTTTTTGATGACCCCCTTTGTGTGGCACTATCCCATAGACACTCTGCCAACTTTTCGTAGCGTACACTGCTAGCATTTCGTCGTCGCCGAAGAGACTTGAATTCACAATTAAACCAAGAGACCTACCAACTAAGCCAACTCAGAAGCAATCTATCGGATCCTCCATACCGAACTATCAACCAAGCCAGCGCAGAAGCAGGAGATCGAATCCTCCATAATTTCTCTGTAAAACTCTAGTCTGCAAAATATTTCGGAGAAGGTCAGGCCGGGCCGAGTTTTGCGCGTGGAACGACAAATACAAGCATATGCGAGAAGGCGAAGCAATCTGAGAGAAAAATATTTCAAAGAAGGCTATCCTTCCTGAATAATTACAAGGTGGTCATAAGAGAGAGTAGAAGATCTATTTGTATTTTTAGGGTCATGTGAAGCATATTGTCATCCTAGACCTGTACTTGGGTTCCAGAGCACGTGGAACTAGATCAGTGCTAAGCTGCATCGTCATTGCGTATGTATTTGGAGTTGTGTAGTATGCACGCAACAGGGATTCCAACTGAGATTTTTATTTAGAAATGAGATTTTTTAAAACCATATTAAAGGGATCCCAACTGGACTTATGAACTTCAACCCACGACTAAGAATAGTTTACTTGTATGTGGTTTTGTCCATTATTAAAATTACTAGTTTTAATTACTGAAATTAGAGAATGGAGTTGTTTCAATGTGAACGAAGGCCTAAGAATCCATCTAGAATTTGCAAAATTTTCATTTTCAAAATTGCTATTTATTGTCCCATTCCATCAAATTATCTCTGTAGAGAGGCACGTTTGCTACACTAATATATTGTTCAGTTAATAAGAAAATACTAACAAAATCAAGGACATATCTTTCTCAGAATGGTTTCTAAGGCTATAAAGTCTCTCCTCCTCTCCTGTGAAAACTTTAAAGTAAATTCATTTTCTACACAAATAGACTAAGTTATTAAGAAAATATTAACTCAATCAAAATCATACATACCTTTCTCTAATATGTTAATCTTAGAATTGTTTCTCACGCTATAAAGTCTTTCCTCCTCCCCTTTGAAGAACTGTATAGTACATCCATTAAAGTTGTATAACTGTATTCAATTCAATAGTGCTATAAACGTGGCCAATATAAATAAAAGACTTTTTTTATCAGATTTTTAAGTAGCTTAAACACCTAAAAAGTCCAACATTTACAAATTGTTGAAAATAGGCTTATGATAACTGCGGATTTTTGTAAGAAAGGTTAGTATCCTTGGAAATGTTTTTTTTAAGAAAGGTTAGTAGCCTTGACAATCTTTTAAAAAGTGTAGAATCTCATTAGCTTTAAGTATTATTGTTCTGTGTTTTTAAGGAGGACATAAAATCTGGTCCTCATCTAATGCTGCTTGAGGATCATTGAAAAAATATATTCCTTAAGTATCTTAAGTATTATTGTTCTTTGTTTTTGAGAAGGACAGAAAATCTGGTCCTCATCTAGTGTTGCTTGAAGATCATTAAAAAAATATCTTCCATCCTCCTCCAGATTAAAAATTTACTAATCTCCTCATGCTTATGGGTGTAAACAAAAGGATGACGAAGTTCCTTACGAAAGAAGTTATGAGTTGGAGTGAACTCTGGATTATTAAATTATATAGGAATCCAATGCCATTGTTGGAATTTGTCCATTAAATTGGAAACTCCCCATCATATGGGAAACTACAAATTAAATGGAAACCAAATTGAAAATTGCCCATAAAATTTGGACACTGGATATTATTCCATTTCTTGCTCGTTACTCATTTCAATTAAGGTTTCCAATTCCATCTTTATTGCCATAAATCCAGGTTCTAGTTAGTAATTGTGGTTATAAAAGGCAACGCTTTCCATATGTTTTGGCATTAACATCCCACTTTTACTTATATAACTATGATTTACGAGAATTACTTTACAATTCTAATTTTAGTGGTTCAATTTATCAAATTCCTTAACATATTCACTATCAAAGTTGTACAATTAAATTACTCTTCTCAAATAAAAAATAGATATCTTCTCAAATAAAAAATAGATACAAATTCAATGAGCAAATGATAATTTTGTTGTACCATGTGTTGTTAGACTTCTATGTGATGAGTTTTATTCGATCTTTAACTAATAACTCTTTGGGAGATTGGATCATTTGATCAAATGGCCCTTCTGCAATTTGTGTGGACAAATGCCTTAATTTAGGTAGTAACAATTCCCTTCTTTATGGAGAGCCAAAATGAAATCTTTAATTTGGTTTGTAACAATGTTTTTCTTTATGGAGAGCTAAAACGAGAGCCTTAATTTGGACAGTAACAATGTCCTTCTTTATGGAGAGACACAATGAAATATTGGGTCTTTTTAATGTCTCTATGAGATTGGATCAAACTAAGTAGCTTTGTAATTTCATATCTTTGTTTATGGGGAACCAAAATGAGAGATTGAATCATTTGATAAAATTCCCTAGTTTGAGAGATTTGATCATTTCATAAAATGCCCTAGTTTGAAAGATTTGATCATTTGATATAATTCCCTAGTTTGGATAATATCCTTGTAATCTTATTGTTTACGGGGAGTCTCCTTGCATCACTCAATGATATCCCCAACCTTCTTTTGGATAGTAGTCTTGTAATGTTCTTGTTTATGGGGAGCCTCCTTGCATCACTCAATGATATTATCAACTTTATTTTATAGTAGTCATCACTCAATCACATCCCCAACCTTCCTTTATAGTATCCTTCTAATGTTCTTGTTCGTCGAAAACTTCCTTTCATCACTCAATGGAATCTCCAACCTTCCTTTTAGAGTTGGCTTGCTCTTAAGTGGAGTTTCTTGTTGGAGGGATAAAAACTTGGTGTGTGCTACTTATGTTCAAGTTTCATGTTAAGTTAGATACTTCATTGTGAGAAAGGTGCTAATAGTTGTTATATGTTGTACAAATGTGTGTGAGAAACAAAAATGGAATATATTTGTTTTGTCATAGAAGGAATTACATTTATTTTGTGATATCTTGAAATAGCATAAATATATTTATTTTGGATATCTTGAAATAACATAGATATATTTATTTTGGATATCTTGAAATAACATAGATATATTTATTTTGGGGATTGAAACAATTTCTATCAACTCACGTTTTTTTTTTTTTTTAATTACATTTATTTTGTGATGTCTTAGAAAGATTTTTATCAATTTATAAGTGACAAGTTTTTGTAATCATTCAAAGAAGAATTTTAGGCTCATAAGTTACAAGTTCTTGTATTGGTTAAATAAGAATTTTAATGGCTTTAAATGAATTTAAACGGTTTTTGAGGTTGTTCATAAACTTGTATTAATGGGACTTTTAAGTTTGAAAATCCATTTAAAAGAAAGTTACATTTATCCACATTCTTATATGGTTTTCATTATGGACTATGACTTTATTGAGAGTAGGGTTATGGTTTTTCATTATGCGGGTTGAGTTTGTTCAACATTGGGTTAAGTTTTTTCATTATGGAGGTTGAGTTTGTTAGATATAGGGAATGTATTCTTTATATTTGGCCTTTACATTGGTTTATCATGAAATTTTAAATTTATATTTTATTAGATACTTTAATATCAATTTTATAGTAGCCCACAAGGATGAAATTTGATAGGCAAATTGCTTGTACCCTTGTGGTTTTTCATTGTGGAAGTTGACTTAGTTGAAGATAGGGAATTTATTCTTTATATTTGGCCTCCTTTACACTCCTTTACCCATGGAATTTTAATATATTTTTCTTTTCTTTTTTATAAATACTCTAATATCAATTCTATGGTAACTCACACAGATGGAATTTGAGAGGAAAATTACTCGTCATGATGCATTTTAAAGCATTTTACCTATCAAATACAATAAAAAATTTACTTTCCAAGTACAATAAAAAAAGTTACTGGAACCATCATCAATCTTTGTTGGAAATATTAAAACAAGTAATAAAGTGATCCAAACCATAAAATTTCATGGGTTGGTTTTGAAATTCCAATCCTATTGGTGGATTATGTTGATAAGGATTTTTAACCCTCATCAATCCATGCTAGAGTGCTTGGAAAAATCTTCAAAACATGATTCCAATATTTTATTATGCCCTAATTCACTTCTTCATTTCTTTCAAATTACAAAAGAAAAATGTTAAAATAAAATCTTAGTACTAGAAACAAGATATAAACACAATCTAATTATATTTTTGTTTCAATAAAGTTTGATACCATATATCCATAGTAAAATTAAATGAAGACAATTCCCATTCATAAATAACATTGATGGCCAACAACATTTTAGTTAAATAGTCATAAATTAGATTGTTTTTCATAAACTACTGACAAAATCCATAAAGAGAGACTCCAATGGTTAAGTGGGATAGGTAAGAGCCAATAGGGACCATATTTACGAGTAGTCTTTTTACCATGCCACAAAGGGGGTAGTTTTTGATGAAAGTATCAAGCTATTGTTGCACAATAGGCCAACAGAAGTGGAGTTGGAGTTTTCTTGAGACACCTAGAGAGTAGTGAAAACATGATCATGAATCCTAGCTAGTTGATGAACAAATGAATAAATGTTGTACAGTGTTCCTTCAACAAATGAAAAAAGGATGATGACTACAGAGTAATGGGAAACTCGTAACGAGAAAAATGAGTATATCCATAAGAGTCCTCAAAAGGAGGGGGGTTATGCGATGTTGTATGTTCATGAACATGGTGATCACAAGATGTAGGAGATATATGACTAAGTTATCGAGTTCAATTTTACTACAATTATTTTGAAAAATAGATCTAATGTGGTGTGTTATTAATAATGTAGAAGATTATGTATATGCATAAACAAATTATGAAATTAGAGGCTCAAGAAATGTTTCGTTTGCTAAAATCTAGAAGAGAATACTATGTATAAAGAACCAAACAAAGAAAACCATACTTAATGGCTCATACAAGTGCAGTGCTTAATGAATGGGGAATATTGAATGTGACCATAGAAAAAAATGGGCCATGATTAAGTGTTGAACAACCAAGTGATGTTACCATTGAGTAAAGAAGAGAAGAAATGATAGTACTAATGAAGGACTAGACCTCAAGCAATGAATTTTGAAGTAGAACAAAGAAATTTGTCTAAGTCATTGAGGAAATGAATGTTTCTTAACACCTTTGTTTGTTGAACAATGAAGAGCCAATATTGAGAAAATGAATAACCCTAATGAATGTCAAACTAGTGAGCACTTGGAACAACAATGTGCCAAGCATAGGAATGACCCATCCACAAAGCAAAGCAATGGAAATCCATGTGCTTAACATGATAAAGATACAAAAATAATTCCTAATGGACTAGGAACGTGGATTCAAAAAATTAATATCACTTTAAGTGTGCAATGAATTTTTTTTAAGACAAGGAACACTTAAAACATGTTCAAGACAAGGTTTCTAAATATGAAGAATGGCTTCATCATTCATAGGTTGCACATGGTTGAAATTTCTCTTCATGTATCATTATTGAAATCGTCAATCAATAGTAACAAAATAATACATATGTTTATAATCAATTGGTTGTGTTGGAGAATGTGAAAACTCCATTCCTTATCAGTTTATCCTCTTAAAAAAGACATACATGTCGGTTCCTTGCCATATGTCATATGTCGCCAACCAAATTCGAATATTTTTCAATGTGTTCATTTTGGGAAAACATGAACAAGGTTTTGTTTTTCTAGAAAATTATTATCTAGTCGTGCATGGCAACATGCAACTATCTTGCTAAGGAAGGTGACACAGTCTAGTTTTATTTTTGTGTGTTTCATTTTTTTAGATAGTTGCATTGTCTCCTTCCCAAACCTATGCATTGCATATCCAACAATCAAACAATGAAAAATAAGAAACAAAAAAGATGCACATATGGTGGTTTCTATGCATAAAAGGAGATTAATTGTTAACTGTGACATAATACTAGAAATGTAAAATAGCAGAATAGATACATGAAGATACATGGAACGAGACGATTTATGTGGAGAAAATAATCTTGGTGACTTACAACTGCATGAATAAATCATAGAAAAAACATTGAATGAATAAATAATTTGAACCCTCCATAGAAGCTCACTACTAAATGAAATAAACCAACAATAAATCTTGTTGTAGATCACTACTGTGTGTTTATTATATTTGCAAAATTAACCAAAATGTGTTCCCAATGATTAAGTGAGTTAAATAAGTATTCAAAAAACCCAATGGCTTCCACTTCTTTAGAAAATACAATGGAAATTTTGTAGGGCTATGAAAAGAAACAAAAACTATTGGTAGGAACTATTTGGAGAGTTTTAAACATATCAAGATATCTATCAATTGTTATCATTAGGAAAATTATTCAAATCAAAAAGAAAATGTGTTTGATTGCCCCGATTTGGCATGGATGCAACTATTGTCCCACGTTGTGGATTTGGCATGGATGCAACTTTTCTCCTCCTACGTTGGCTAGACTCGGTGAATTCATATGACATATATTATGCAACATTCACATTCAAGTCATCTGCTAGAGCTCGTCAAACCCTCCGTCGATGCTTAAAGCTAGGGCTAATCCAACTTTTTTTTTCTTCTTAGAGATCCATCCATTGCTTCTGGGTCATTTGTGAAGTCAAAGTCCATTATAAATATATCATTGAAGCCAGTAAGAAATCTTTCCAAATAATTCTTCATTTCCAAACATTTATGTTGTTCCCGTGGTGCATGATCAATTGCATCTTGCCAATTTAAATGTATGAAATTTTAAAATAGATGAATCATATAAACCATTCAAATTGATATGTAAATACCATATCATATTAGAATAAAGTAAACTTTAATGGATAAATTTCATACAATAAAGAAAGAACACCTATAATCCTTGTAGCTCCTCTAACATCCCTTTGTATAATCAAATCACAATCATTGTTTCATTGATGAAGGGAATTTCCATCATCTCCTCCAACATTTTCCCCATTCCTATGGGCATGAGCATTCTCATTGTCCCCATTGACATCATTTGTGTCATCATTTGTATGAGTCATATAAGTGGCTTGTTCTTCTAGAATCTCATCCACTGTTAATTCATCTATAGCATGTTCTTGGGATACTTTATTACAAATTCCATATAGTGGATTGACTTTCAAAACATGTTTGCATGTGTTTCCTCGCAATGCCCATGGGAAATCACATACTAGACCATTTGTAGTAGATGTTGATACAATGTAATATGTTTCACGATTTGTTTGGCTAATAACCATGTATGCACCTTCAACAATGTCATGAGGACTAACATCATTTTCAAGAATTATCCTAGATTTCTCTAATGAAGTATCAAGGTACCTCTCCTTTTTCCAGTTTGTTAGAAATCCAAACTCCTTCAAATAGTTTCGATGCACAAAAAAAGGTTCCACCCTCTTCAATAAGGAGAAAATCAACCAATCCATTCTCCTAGAACATTTATGCCTTTGATCACGTAAGAACTTGGTCTTCAAGAAGCAATGGTATGATTCAATTGAACTATTGGACTCTTGATTAGCATGAGGAAAGTCCCGATAACATCTTTCCCACATATCTAATAAGAAAAATAAAACCAATCATTAATATGTTAAATCAATATGACATGTAATTATAACTAAATTAAAATGATCTATATATTTTAGGGAAAGTAATCTAAGACAACATAATAAGTAACTTACATATCTTATCCCTTCCAACCGATGTTTTCTAAAGTAGTCCAAAAACTTAACTTCGCTAGCATTTTTTTCAAAGAATGTTCACATTGCCTCACTAACGACATCATGATCATGACAATGATGAATTATCTCACATAGAATATGAGATAATTCCCTGGCTCTTTCAGGGGACAATGCCAATTGAAATGCATTTTTTGACCAAGCACGATGAACCTATCAACAACAAAGGAGGATGCGACAACCCAAAATTTGCCTACAAGAAAAATGATATCGTTCTTGTGCTAATTGAATATGATTAACATTTAGCAACCAACTATATTCATCATTAAATGTAATAACAACAAAAATCTAGGTGTACAGGTTCTAATGATAATTCATACATTCATAACGTGTAGAATATTTGTCTCACCTCAATGCTTTAATTTATGCTAATGCATCATCTATCATGACAACATTCAGTTTCCAATTTGGGAATCGTTTCCTACATGCATTTAGGAGTGGTCTAAGCCACTGGACTATATCTAATGTTCTACTGCGTGAACACACTGCCCATGCAATAGGAACACCGCTATATTGAGAGTGAATTGTGTATAATTGGTACTACACAAACCAATACAATAATCAAGTTCTCAATTTTAGAGTACTAATTATATTGAATGAAACATTGAACTCAATAGAAACATTAAAAAAACTAATGAAACTCACCCCATATTTGTTTGTGCTAAATGTAGAATCCAAAGGCAACATGTTGTTGTGAGAACACTTGACCATCATATCAAGCATCCATTATGTTTGGATGCCAATTATGAATGGTACATCCTTCCCTTCTGGTCGTTGGTAGAAAAAAAATATATTTTTTCTCTTGTTGATACCACTTGTTAACACTCAAAGAATCGTTGGGATCTGATTGATACTTATCTTTTAAATGGCAGTTGAATATATTGGAGACATTTTTTCTACATAAATTAAGGTCTCTAGCACCCATCACAGAACCAAAGAGCCCATCAAGGATATGTCGTTCAAATATTGTATCAACTGGAACGCCAAGCCCAGATAGTGTCTTTATCATTGATTGGATCTCCTTTGAAATATAGGGTGGGTGCTCAAGGACTTTGGATCGCCATATTTATCATATTTTCCATGGCATGGCCAACCATTGCAATCCTCATGTAGGTACTCATTATAGATGATAATTTTAATCCATGACATATCATTCACTTCCTTCACTATAAATTTGCATTGGCATCCTCTTTTTTGGAAAAAAATTCACTTTCTTAAAGATGGTTGCGGATGTTCTCTAAGATCATTTGGGCCATAACAATGTTGGAACCTAAAAAATAGCCAACATTCAAAGAAAGATCATTACATGTAATAGTAATACCAATAACAATTTTTGGAACTTGGCAATACATATTGAAAAAACATATAAATCGGATTAAGAGGTCATGATAAATATTGGCAATGCATAGTTCAAGGATGTTGGACCCATCATAAAAGATTCACCATCACTAGAGCGCTTCCTATGCGATCTTCGTACAAATGTACATGGTGCATCCGGGTTGTTTTTCTCTCCCATAATGAAGTCTTCCAACCTATTGTATGGTATCAGAGCAGTGCAATCAGTATTGCCATCTTCACGTTGTATATCACTCCAAACAAGGTCTTGGCTTGAAAATATATATTTTTATGATAAACTTTGAATAGGGAGGTTCTTGATATGTGAATGTTTTATCTTCCAAACCATTATGCCAATTATTTCTATATGTCCCTGAAATTTGAACAAATGGTAAATGTATATCAAACAAAGTTAAATGAAAATATATCTAGTTTAAATAAAAAAAATTGATCAAATGGTAAATGTAATGGTAAATCCGCCATATTTCTAAACAAAAATTATTAAATAACCACATACCCCACTGCGATTTTCACCGATTCATTACTATGATACTTTTATGAGAATTCCTTAGGAGCCATCACCCTGGGAAAACTCAAAATTTAATCTCCCCCAATTTCCTCCAGATAACTCAAAGAACTCGAAAGTGGAGTCAGTTGATTTGGTTGATAGTTATTGTAGAAATTCCAGGGGCGGAATAAATTGGGTAATTAAGAAAGAAAAGCATAATATTTTATTGGGAACTGACCTTTTGCTTCACTCTTTGTTTTACCGATGGCTGGTGGGTTTCAAATCCTAAGAAAAATGAATAGATATGGAAAGAAATTATGTGAATAACGTATTTCAAAAAATATAAAAGTGCAAGATAATATTACCTATATTTCAAAAAAAATCATCACAAACATATTGAGAACAAAATATAATGATTAAGTTACAAAAACCACATACAAGTAAACTATTCTTAGTCGTGGGTTGAATTTCATAAGTCCAGTTGGGATCCCTTTAATATGGTTTTAAAAAATCTCATTTCTAAATAAAAATATCGGTTGGGATCCCTGTTGCGTACAGACTACACAACTCCAAATAAGTACACAATGACGAAGCAAATTAACATTGATCTGGTTCCACGTGCTCTGTAACCCAAGTACAACTCTAGGCTGACAATATGCTTAAGAAGAACCTAAAAATACAAACAGATCTTCTACTCTCTCTCTCTCTCTCTCTCTCTCTCTCTCTCGTGACCACCTTGTAATTATTTAGGAAGGATAGCATTCTTTGAAATATTTTTCTCTCATATTTCTTCGCCTTCCTGCATATTCTTGTAGTTGTCATTCCACGTGTGAAACTCGGCCTGACCTGGCCTTCTCTAAAAGATTTTGTAGACTAGAGTTTTACACAGAAATTATGGAGGATATGATCTCCTACTTCTGTGATGGCTTGGTTGATAGTTCGGTATGGAGGATCCGATAGATTTCTTCTAAGATGGATTAGTTGGTAGGTCTCCTAGTTTAATTGTGAATTCAAGTCTCTTTTACGATGACGAAATGATGGCAGTGTACGCTACGAAAAGTTGGCAGAGGGTTCGGGGGATAGTGACACATGAAGGGGGGTCATCGAAAAGCTACTCAGGAGGGAATATTTCTCCTGAGTTATCTTACTCCATTTATCACCTACCGAGATTTCCAACAAACATTTTTTCCCCTGTTGAGATTTACAAATTTCAAAACTTCAAATGCAATATTACAATTCTTTTCTTCAACTATATTAATTTTTCACTTCATCAAAACTAATTATTAAATAATATATTTAAAATCCTACTCTTTCCTTCATTAAAAAATAACACAACCATAACGCATGATAAAAGAAAAATAGAAGCACCAATTGCCACTAGGGGTTTGAAAATCTACCTCCCCATGCCAATTTGATACAAAAGAATGAAGAAGCGACGTTTGAATTTGAAAACTTGTTAATGTAAAGTATCCTCTCAATGCATTATTATTAGAATATGAATATTATCCTTACAAAATTTCTCATATCAGGATAACTAGTGTCTTGAGTACATGGAGTGCATTTTTTTGAAAATTTGTCTTTTGTGGTTTTAAAAAGCATTTTTGAGAAACTTGGCGTTCTTAAAAGGTTCATGATTAAGAATATATGTTCTTTAATAGGTATTCGGAATTTATAGGAGACTTGTATATAACATGTATTTTTCAAAGTTTGTTTTATATGGTTAGTAGCTAGCAATGACAAGTGTTCAATATTTTGTTTTTCTACAACATCAAACCTTTGACTATTAAATAGAAATTTGTATATGTCGTAGAGGGAAATTTTTTCTACCCACCCACAAAATTTCCTCCAAATAGTATTGATTTTAAAGGTTGTGTAATAGTCTTAAACCCAACATGATATAAAACACACAGTTTGCAGTGATAGAAGTTCAATATTTAGCCATTTCAAGACTTCAAACCTTTGATTTTTGCCACCGAATTTGGATATGTCATAATGGAAAAAACGTTATATTAACTTGAAAAATTTCATTATAAAATATGGTGTTTATGGTCATGTTAATTCATGAACAAAGTGCACTAAAAAACTCAATTTTTATTTCATGAACAATGGCAAGGGTTCAACGTTCAATCATTCTGCAACCTTTAATGTTACAACATGGAGTTGAAGTTTGGGTATTTTGTAAATTAGGACATATTTTTACCTACCCACAAAAACACATCAAAAAATAATTATTTTAAGGGTCACGCCTAGGTCTCAAATCAAGTGCGATGGAAAACTCAAGGTGGATTTCATCAAGAGTGATAGGGGTTCAATATTCAACCATTTTGAAACATTAAATCTTCAAATATGGATTTGAGACTGATCCAGAATATATTTGTAGAACAAAATGAATACAGATTATTATCAAAATATGCTTAATAGAAAATAACATATATACATTAAAATTGGTTTCTATTCAATAAGGAAATAAGCTAAAAATGTAAAATGCAGCAGAAACAAGCTTGCTAGAATGGTGGCGTCTTATCTCTGAGAAGAGATGTGACAGTTGCACTCATTCACAATAATATGATTATAATGAGGCTATGAAGTCATTTTTACAATAAACAGGAATTCCAAAAACCCTAGACATCCAAAAACCTAACCCTAGGAGTTGAAGCGCCAAAAGTCATGTGGGCCCCATTTGGGTAAGTTAGTACATCAACTTCCCGGGGTCGTAACTTTTGCATACGATCTCCATTTTAAGCGCGTGATAGCCCGTTGGAAAGGTTAATCGATGATTACACATTTTGATATTATCATTCTAACTATGGCGAGCCCTAAAAACATTGTTTAGGGCCTTAAAACGACCCCACAAGTCAGGGACCCGAAAACTAGGAAAAAAACTGCCAAACTGGAAAACTTCCAAAATGAGCCAATTGGAATAGGTGGGAGGCCACCGATATCCATATGGATCAATCCTCCTCCCTTAGTAAGCAATGGTATCCATTGCGTTGATTTCCCCCATCAGATGAGGAATTTTCTGTTGAATTTGGCCTCGGGTGAGCCACTTGCCTTGGTGCAGGAGCTCCCCTTCTTTGACAAATCGATAAAGCTGGATCCTTTACTGGCAAGTGCCCTTGATCTGTGTGTCCACAATATGATCACTGGATGCATGTTGTATGCATTTGAGGTTGATATATGTTGGTGTCAATTGTTTTTCTATATCTGAGGTGTCCAATAATGGTGGGAAATACGGTTGAAGGATATCCATGTTGAAAACTAGGTGTCATCCAAGGAAAGGAGGAATGTTGAGCTCAAAATAATTATCACCCACATCCTTGGTGATGGTGTACGACCCATAACGAAGTGGGATAAGCTTCTGATGGGGTCCTGTAAGGCGCTCTTTCTGCAAGTGCAACCAAACTTTGTCGCCCACCTGAAACTTATGTGGCGCCCGGTGTTGATCATGGCACTACTTGTACTTGTCATTAGACTTCTATAGGATATCATGAACCTATTGGTGGATGTGTTGGATCTGCTCAATGAACCAAGTGGCTTTTTCATCTTCAGTTGGAGTAGGAGATGAGTCGGCCAAGGTGACCGCAAGGGGTAGTGCAACATCTATGGGACCCAATGGTTGGAATCCCAAGCCTACCTGAAAGGGATTGTGGTCAGTTGAGCTATGCAGGGCTCGGTTGTATCTATGTTGAACATAGAGGACACTCTCATCTCATGTACAAGGGTTCTTGGAATTATGCATGCGCAAGATATGCAAGATCATTCAATTTACGACCTCGGTTTGGCCATCTCTCTGGGGGTGGAAAATCCAACAAGAAACTCCACTTAAGGTTCTCCTGAACTGATGGTTCATATATGTCCACTCAAGTTTGTGGATCATATCTACCCTTCCTAAATCAATGACTTAGATTTACTTCGTGATCCAGGCTTCGAGAGTTTCAAATCTCAAACCTTGTTTTTCCCATACGCCAAACTTTCAGAGTAGAGAATCCATTAACGCGTGTCCCTCTCAGATCAACAATCCTCGTTCTCTTCGGGAATTTGACCTTTCAACCAGATCAGACGGTTTATTTCACGGAAACAAATCAATGGTCAGATTTGATTCTTACACTAATCCTTTCATTATTCAATCCAATGGCTAGGACTTAGTCAATCATTGAGATGGATGGTTGTCAGAACTTCACCCTTCGGAACTTCAGGATTTCAACTTTTCAAACTTACACTGTACTATGATCAAAGGTTGAGAATACACCTAAAGTGATCTTTCATATCGGACGACTCATGTCCTTGCTGACATGGATTGTCACACGTCCTTCCTGACGTGGTCTGCCATATATCCTTGCTGACGTGATATACCATATGTCCTTTGTTGATGTGGTCTGCCACATGTCCTTGCGGATGATTTGCTGACGTAATCTGCTGAAGTAGATCTCCCTGATCTAATGGTCATCATATGTTCTCTAGATCCGATGGTATTTATTCATTTCATATTTCCGGCTCTCCAGGATTCGGGTTTTTCAAATCTCAAACTGAAAAATCTGAAGTGATATTTTTCTAGATCTTAACCTAATCGCATATTTATACCTGAACTAAATGTTTTTCGTCGATCATGATCTTGGATCGATTGCTCAATCTATCCGTGATGAAACTCTTGTAGCTTATCCTATCCTTCCACTTAGAATGATCCAACGACTGAAGAAAATTTGCATAAATGAGATCTCAGATATTTTACCTCGCTTATCCTATCCTTTCACTTTAAAATGATCCGACGGCTGACGGGTATTCAGATAATCAAATTCTCAACCCTTTAGCCCCACTTATCCTATCCTTCCACTTAAAGTGATCTGACAGTTGTGAATATTCTCGAAGAAGATCAACGATCAAGGATGGTTGCAGAACCAAAACTTGCTAGTGATTTAACGCGTCACCAAAACTCCACAATTTGAAGTTGTGCGTTGTTTGTGAGTCAACCACATTAGTTGATATTTGAGGCTATAATATCTTATGGTCTTGACTAATTGCAGGATTGGAACTAGCACGATATTTAATTATCCTTCCGATCTCTGCAATCTATCCATGTCGTTGATCTGGCGATTGCGCATATGACAGTCTCAACTCAATCCGACTTAATCTGATTGCTTGTTGGATCAACCACAGTTGTTGATATCCGAGTTTATGAGATCTGAATATCTAGACCAATTGTGGGATTGGAACTAGAGAGATGTTTAATTCTTCTTTCGCTCCTCGCAATTCATCCCTATCGTTGATCTGGCTTGCAGATCCGAAAATCACAATCGTCTAACGGTCCTCAAGCCCATGGTCACTCATATGAATGATGTATGTTATATGAGATGATCAACACCATCAATTTCTTGATCGGACAGCTGTTGAGGCTCCTCACCCTGATCTTACACTTTTCCTTCCGATCTTTGATCTCTGCATACTGTTCGCTCCTCCTCCCGAGCTTATGTTTTTTATTCCGAGCTTTGGTCTCTTCTTACTGTTTTCTCCTCCTCCTGAGCTTATTCTTTTCCTATTTTCCATCGTCATTGATATTCTTGCCATCAATGACAAGCACACTCTTCCTGTAAAATATGCCAACTATATCCCCCTCTGGGATTGATGGAAAACCTAAAAGGCTACTTATATATCCAACTGTAGCGTCCATACCACCCCTTTTCCGCCCCTTTGACATCAATGTCAAGGAAAACATGCTCCCCCTAAGATGTTGCAGTACTTTGCGAAGGTATCAAATATTCAACCAACAATTACTCCCTTTGACAGGATGGAATCTCTTAGGTGAGAGAGGGGATGACACCCAACTTCTGACGAAGATATTCAAATGGTGTCTTGGCTAGGGGTTTAGTAAATATGTCTGCAATTTGTTCTGTGGAAGGAACATAATTCAGATGAACAACTCTGTTTGTAACCTGCTCTTTGAGAAAATGATACTTTATTGGTATATGCTTTGTCTTTGAATGAAGAACAAGATTCTTCGAGACACTAATGGCATTGGTGTTATCACAGTGAAGTGGAATGGGATCAATATAAGTTACCTTCAAATCTGCAAGAGTTTGTATCATCCATAAGATTTGAGTGCAACAAGTAGCAACAACAATGTACTCTACCTTTGTAGTTGATAATGAAATAGATCCCTGCTTTTTACTAAGCCATGCTACTAACGAATCACCTAAGAATAATGCACCTCAATTGGTACTCTTTCTCTCATCCAAACAATTTTCCCAATCTGCATTTGAATATGTAGTTAATTGAAAATTCTGATTTTTAGGATACCAGAGACCATAAGTCATTGTACCCTTCAAATATTTGAATATCATTTTGACAGCTGCTAAATGACTTTGTTTAGGAGAAGACTGATAACGACCTACCATTCCCACAACTTGCATTATATCAGGACGGGATGTTGTGATGTACAAAATACTGCCTATCATTGATCGATATGTTCTTTGATCAACATCAGGTGAAATATCATCTTTACTGATCTTGCAACCAACCACCATAGGTGTAGAATCTTCCATCTGAAACCTATTTAACATCTCTTTCAAATAATTTTCTTGAGAGATAAATATCCCTGCAGAACTTTGATTGATTCGTAAACCAAGAAAATATGACAGTTCTCCTATCATGGACATCTAAAACTCAACCTGCATTGAATTAGCAAACCACTGAACTTAAGGGTCATTAGTGCATCCAAAAATAATGTCATCTACATAAACCAAAACAACTAATAAATCATCACCTTCAGACTTAATATATAGATTATTGTCAACATAACCTTTCTTGAACCCTTTGTCCCGTAGAAATTTGTCCAGTCTATAATACCAAGCTCGTGGTGCCTGTTTCAGTCCATATAATGCCTTTTTCAACTTACAGACATAGTCAGAATTATCTGTCAGTGAAAAATCCTTCAGGTTGCTCCATGTATACTTCTTCTTCTAAGTCTCCATTAATAAAAGATGACTTAACATCCATCCGATATACTATAAATTTCTTATGACATGCATAGGCAAGAAACATTATGATGGCTTATAATCTTTCCACTGGTGCAAAGGTTTCATCAAAATCCTATCCCTCAACGTGTGCATACCCCTTACATACCAATCTGTCTTTATTCCTAACAATTTGTCCTTGTTCATTCATTTTGTTCTTAAACACCCATTTGGATCCAATTACATTCTTATCTACATATCTAGGAACAAGCTCCAAAGTATTGTTCTTCTCAATCTGATCTAGTTCCTCATTAATTGATTTTAACCAATTTACATTTTTACTGGATTCATTAAATTTCTTGGGTTCCACCATGGATATAAAGGCTATATGTGATTTCTTGGTGTCTTTGATTATCCTTCTCCTGGTTTGTACACCTTTGTCTTTCTCACCAATTATTTGACTTGCAGGATGATTCTTTTGAGTAATTCTGGATGAAGGATTTGATGTTGTCTGCTGATTTGAATTTGCCTGAGTATTTGTATCTTCATTTGACTCAGAGTCTTCTTTTTCTGATTCTTGGACCCGTTCATCTTCAACTTCAACTATATCCTCTGTTGTTGATTCAATATTGCTCACCTCTCTTACTAGGACTCCATAAACTTTTATGTCAATGCAATCAACCAATTTATGCAACCTCTTATTATAGCATCTATATCCTTTATTGTTTGTAGCCTACCCTAAGAAGATGCCTTCATCAACCCTGTCATCATACTTGCCAAGGTTTTCGTTATTATTCTTTATGTAGCACTTACTCCCAAAGACTTTGAAGTGTTTGATAGAAGCAGGTATTCCATACCACGGTTCATAAGGTGTCTTGTCATTGTGTGGTCTGAGGTGAGATTTGTTAAGAATATGGATTTTTGTGTGTATTGCTTCTACCCAATAGGTTTGACCAATGTTCTTCTCATTCATCATTGACTTGGCCATTTGCTGAACTATTCTGTTTTGCCTCTCAACTACTCCATTTTGTTGTGGAGTTCCTGGGATTGTGTATTCTCTCTTGATCCCATGTTTATCACAGAATTCAGTGAAATCGCTTGACATAAGTTCTCCTCCTCTATCTGATCTTACAACCTTTAATCCATTGCCTGTTTGATTCTTAGTTAAAGCCTTAAATATTTTAAATTTCTCAAATGCTTCATCTTTTTCTTGGAGAAAAGAAACCCAAGTGAGTCTGGAGTAATCATCAATGATCATCATGAAGTAGTTTTCCTTCCCTGTGCCTTCCTATCTTTATGGTCCACATAAATCCATATGAACTAATTGGAGTGGTTTCTCTATTGAATTAGAGCTCTTGGATTTAAACTGTGTCTTGGTTATCTTTCCTACTTGGCAGGGTTTACACACAAAATCTTGTGGCTTTGATATTCTTGGAAGTTCTTTTACTGCCTCAAGATTTTTTAGCTTGATTAAGTGGTCAAAGTTTATATGTCCAAGTATCCTATGCCATAACCAACTTTCATCATGTTTCTTAGATGACACTCTTCTCTATCTTCTTTCAGCACATATACATTACTATCTGTCTTTATACCTTTAGCCACCACTTGTCTTGAGTTTACAGACTTTATCTTACAATATTTGGAAGTGAACACCACTTCACATCCTCTGTCACACATTTGACTTACACTGAGAAAATTATGTTTCAGCCCATCTACAAGCAAAACATCCTGGGATTTTCCTTTGCCATTACTTAAACTCACCATCCCTTTACCCTTGATTTTACTTGGTTCATCATTTCCAAAGGTCACATTTCCCATTTTTATTTTCCTTATAGACAAAAACTTATCCTTGTCTCTAGTCATGTGCTTGGAACATCCACTGTCTATATACCAGGGTTCTTTTTGTTTTTGAGCTGAAAGTACTAGACCACATTTTTCACTATATTTCTTTTTCCATGTGTTGCCATTTCTAGCTAAGGGTTTTATGCTTGGATCTGCTTTGTAATTATTCAGATGGTAGTTTGTAGCTTTGTGGTCGAAGTTATGACAGTTATAGCATTCGAGCTCAATGTTCAACATGTCAAATTGATTGGTGCAACTTTGTCTACTCATTGGTTGTTTAGTTCTATGTTGCAAATATTGTTTGTTTCTTGATCTCATCAGTTGCATGTCTCTAAACTTAATTTGACAATTTGCAATCTTATGACCAAAATTAGAGCAGTAAAAACAATAACCATGGAAGAAATTTTGGTACCTAAAGGATGGCCTTCTTCTTGGAATTTTTTGCTCCATCTTATGATGTCTTTGTTTTTTATCAGGGATCATCTTGTCCTTATTAGCTGTTGGTGGCAGAGTATTCACATGGTCTAATTGTCTTCTGACTTGGAACTTGATCATCTTTATTGGGTCTTTGCTTTCTAGTTGTTTGTTGCTTGAACCACTTACATAGCCTAAACCAGTCTTCAACAAAGGAGATCTTTGTTTGCTCGGAATATCGTTTAGCTCTGTTGAAGCTTTAATTCTTAGAAGATTTTGGAGATACAATGCTTTAAATTTGTCCATCTCTTTTCTGGTTTTTACTACCTTTTCTTCCAAGGCTTCACATCTTGCCTTATTCTCTGATAGTTGTTGTTTTAGAATGTCCTCTATTTTATTTGCTTCTTCTAATTCCACTTTTAGTAGGGCAAAGTCTTCATCAGGTTTTTTACTATCTTTCTCAAACTATATCAACAATTATTTTTTCTTTTTCTTCTTAAATCTGATTCTAGCAATTTCTTCTAGGCCACTGATCAACTCTCCTTCCAAGTCAACCACATCTTCTTCATCATTAACATCAATTATTGTGATTTTATTATCATAATACTCTTTGTCCATAAGCATAAATTCATTAACCTTATCTTCACAAGAAGAGTCATGATCCGTGTCTCCTGAAGAATCATCATTGTTTACACATAAACTTTTCTTTTTACCAAATCTCTTGGATTTGTAATTCTCTTCACTTTCAGAGTTCTGGTCCTTCTTCTTGTGTGGACACTTAGATGCAAAGTAACCTATATTTCCACAGTTAAAAAATTTGAAGGGAAACTTGCCTTGGTACTTGCTTTATCCTTTCTTTAGTCTTCTCACAAATTTTGCTTCAATTTCATCAGGCTTAGAATCTTCATTTTTATCTGCTTTAAATGATGCTTCTCTAGATGTGGGTTTATATTTACCTATCCTCATTTCATAAGCAGTCAGAGTTCCTAGGAGTTGGTCAATAGGAAGAGATTTTAGATCATTAAGTTCTTCTATAGCATAGATCTTTGTGTTGAACCTATTTGGCATAGATCTCAAAATTTTCTGAACTAAAGAGACATCCTCAATCTTTTCACCAAGTCCTTTCATTGCATTTACTATTTCTTCAACTCTCAGAAAGTAATTCCCAACACTTTCATCCTATTTCATCTTTAGTTGTTCAAAATGTGATCTGTAGGTTTGAAGCTTGGCATCCTTTACCTTCTCATTACCTTCATAACTACTAATGAGTTTGTCCCACATTTCTTTGGTAGATCCTAAGTGCATAAATTTTACAAATTTTGCTTATGTAATCCCACTTAGAATAGCATTCATAGCCTTAGCGTTGAAGTTGAATTCTAGCTTGTCATCCTTATTAGCTAGTACAACTGACCTTACATAACCAGTCTCTACCACATCCCAGACATCTGCACCTAAATCCATTATGTAGGTTCTCATCCTAACTTTCCAAAAGGAAAATTTTGTTCCATTGAATAGGGGGGCCTTATTGTTTGAAGTTCCTTCATGAATTTTCATGTTTAAGATTACTGATCTACCTTTAAATAAAAGGAACCCTCTCTGATACCAATTGTTGGAAATACTAAGACAACTAAGAGGGGGGGTGAATCAGTTGTTACTGTGCTTAAAAAATTTATGCCTATTAAAATGTTACTAACCTTCTTCAAGTGATCATCAAGATTATGCAATTCATGAACATCAGAAATAATAAATATCAATCACACACATGATATACACAGACACAGATATTCATGAGGAAACCCATAAAGGGAGAAAACCTCTTCTTCTTGGAATGATAGGAAATCGTTTATGTTCTATACATTATCATTCTTATGAGCTCCAAATCCTTTTGAGGCTACCATGACCTTTGTTTTACAAGCTGCAACTTGTTGAGAGCACCAACTCTCTTGTTTCTCTAGAACCCACTAGAAGGAAGCACCAACTCCCTGAGTGTTCCAACACCAACTGGATGGAAGCATCAACTTCCAGTCACATAGGCACCAACCTGTATAACCAAGAACAATATTTCTCCCTTGCACCACCCCACCACCCTAGTTTTTCTGGATGCAACCAGATAGAAGCTACAACTCCTTGTGTTCAATAACCCACTTGAAACTCTGAGGAAAACAATCCTCCCTAGCACCTCCCTACCACCCTAAAATATAAATTTTTCTTTCTGCAATTTACTACAATGATACAATATTTATCAATGGATTACCAGTCTCATCATTGTTCTGCTACATTGCTCTGCTCTGCCTGCATCAGTGTCTTGTTGTTGCTCGCATATCCTTGCGCTTAAGTTCTTGTACAGTCTGTTGTTTTCACCATTTCTGCTCTGTCCAGCTCATATTCTTCATTTCTCCATTTTCTCCCTTAGTTCATGTTGTTCCTTGCATTGCATACAGTTCTACTACATTTACAGAAAAACAACAACCTCACCCTGTCACAACATTTTTATTTTATTCATACTCTCATCATCCATTACACTCCCAATCTCCAAGCCTCAAGTCGGGGTTCTCAAAATTCTCAAAAGTCATGATTCCAGCGCTCAGGAACAATGATTTCAGCTGCTCAGGAACAATGATTCAGTTAGTGTAACTAAATCATAACTGATCAATAAATCATGAGATCAAACAACAACCCTTTGATCAGATTTGGTTTGATGAGCGTCGTTAGATTATACTCCGAGGTGGAGCCTGGAAGAGTTGTCTCCTTCCCCTATATTTTGTTGATGTGATCATGGGCGATGCTATAATGTGACCATGCAATTGCAGGCACGACCAAAAGTGGTTTGAGGGAAATCTTCTTTTCACCCCGCAATTCACTACGAGCCTCCACGCATCCTTTCTCCAAAACCGTGGTTTTGATTGTGGCCCGCTCATGGAAAATTGAGACACGAGCATGTTTTTGCCCCTCAATGTGACACGACCGTCGATCTCACAATCTTGATGGTGCTTCTGATCTGACGGTTCAGATCTATCCACTCAAGTCTACGGATCAGATCTACCCTTCCTAAATCAACGATTGAGATTTACTTCATGATTCGGGCTTCAGGAGTTTCAAATCTCAAACCTCGCTTTTCCCATACACCAAACTTTCAGAGTTGACAATCCATTGATGTGTGTCCCTCTCGGATCAATGGTCCTCTTTCATTTCGAGAATCTGACCTTTCAACCAGATCGGACGATTTATTTCATGGAAAAAAATCAATGGTTAGATTTGATCCTTACATTGATCCTTTCATTGTTCAATCTGATGGCTAGGACTTAATCAATCATTGAGATGGATGGCTGTTGAAACTTCTCTGTTTAGAACTTTGGGATTTCAACTTTTCAAACTTACACTATCCTTCCACTGTACTATGATCAATGATTGAGAATACACCCGAAGTGATCTTTCAGATCAGATGACTCATGTCCTTGCTGATGTGGTCTGCCACACATCCTTGCTAACGTGGTCTGCCACATATCCTTCCTGACATAGTTTTCCAACATGATCTCCCATATGTCCTTTACTGACGTGGTCTACCACATGTCCTTGCAGATGAGGTTTGCTGACGTAATCTACTGACATAGATATCCCTGATCTAACGGTCATCGTATGTTCTCCGGATCAGATGGTCTTTATTCATTTCAGATTTTCGGCTCTCCTGGCTTCAGGTTTTTCAAATCTCAAACTGAAAAAATCTGAAGTAAGATTTTTCCAGAGCTTAACCTCCTCGCATCTTTATACCCGAACTAAAGGTTGTTCATCGATCATGATCTTGGATCGATGGCTCAATCTTCTGCGATGCAACTCTTCTATCTTATCTTGTCCTTCCACTTAGAATGATCCAACGGCCGATGGAAATTCGCATAAATGAGATATCAGATATTTTACCTCGCTTATCCTATCCTTCCACTTTAAAATGATCCGATGACTAACGAGAATTCGAGTTTGATCCAACAACTGACAGGTATTCGGATAATCAAATTCTCAAACCTTTAGCCCCACTTATCCTATCCTTCCACTTAAAGTAATATGACGGTTGTGAATATTCTCAAAGAAGATCAATGATGAAGGATGGTTGCAGAACCACAACTTGCGAGTGATTTAAATCATCGCCAAAAATCCACAATTTGAAGTTGTGTGTCGTTGGTGAGTCAACCACAATCGTCGATCTTCGAGGCTATAAGATCGGAACTAGCACGATATTTAATTCTCCTTTCGATATCGACAATATATCCCTATCGTTCATCTCGCGATTGCGCATCTGATGGTCTCAAATAAATCTAACTTAATCGGATCGCTTGTTGGATCAACCACAGTTGTTGATATCCAAGTCTATGAGATCTGATGATCGAGACCAATTGCGGGATTGGAACTAGCTAGATGTTTAATTCTTCTTTTGCTCCCCACAATTCATCCCCACCATTGATCTGGCTTGCAGATCCAATGGTCACAATCCTCCAATGGTCCTCAAGCCCATGATCACTCATATGACCGACGTCTGTTATATTAGACAATCAACACCATCAATTTCTTGATCGAATGACTGTTGAGGCTTCTCACCCTAAGCTTACGCTTTTCCTTCCGAGCTTTGATCTCTGCATATTGTTTTCTCCTCCTCTTGAGATTACATTTTTTATTCTGAGCTTTGGTCTGCTTACTATTCACTCCTCCTCCCGAGCTTATGCTTTTCCTATTTTCCATCGTCATTGTTGTTCTTGCCATCAATGATAAGCACACTCTTCCTGCAAAATATGCCAACAGAGTGTGGTTGGGTCTGGCCAGTCAGGAATGACTTGGATTTTGGTTGGATGCACATGTACTCCATGTTGATCAATGATGTATCCCAGGTAATGAACCTTGTCCATGTCGAATGAGAATTTTCCCAAGTTGGCATAGAGCTGGTGCTGCAGCAGGGTGTGTAGAACCTGTTGAATATGTTGCAAGTGTTTTGCCCAAGTCTTGTTGTAAATGAGGATGTCATCCAGATACACCACTACAAACGTATTGGTGAATGGATGCAGGATATTTTCCATCATCCTCATGAAAGTGGTTGGAGCATTTTCCAAACCAAAGGGCATGGAAAACCATTCAAAAAGACCTTCCTTTGACTTGAATGCAATCTTCCATACATATGTTTGGTCTATTAGGACTTGGTCGTAGGAATAATTCAGATCAATCTTACTAAATAATTTGGCCCCCATGAGCTAATCAAGGAGGTCGTCGACTCTGGGAATCAGGTACCAATTTATGACTCTGATTTTATTCAGGGCCCGGTAATCAATGCAGAGTCTCCAGGTTCCATCTTTCTTCTGTACCAGCATGATTGGGCTCCTGCAAGGTGATGAGATGGGACGGATGTGCCCCTTGTGGAGCAGTTCTTGGATCTACCACTTGATCTCCTCATTCTCTAACAGAGAGCAGTGGTAGATTGGCCCATTGGGAAGTGGTGCATCGAGGGTCAGATCGATGGGGTGCTTGACGTAATAGTGCAGAGGTACCCTGGTAGGTGAGGAGAAGATATTTGAGTATTCTTCCATGACCTTAAATACTTGATTCTACTGTGTGGAGAGTTCGTCCGTGGAGACCCTGGATGTGGCTATGATCTTTCACTCATTCTGAGAGAGAATCATGAAGAAGAAAAACTTCCCTGTTTGAGAGATGACCTTTCTGCATTGCTTGGCAGAGATCAATGAAATAGAATTGGGTGGGACTTCCTCGGGTATCCTGTACAATTTCTTGTTCAAAGTAATAATAACACTGCAAGGCCTAGACTCATATAAAACATGATGTTTCCATAAATATGGTTGGCCCAAAAGAACATCACAAACTTTGAGAGGAGAAACATCACACAATACCTCATATTTGAAGTGCTTGATGTCATAAGACAGGTGACATTGTTGGTTGACACAGATGTCACTTCCTTGGTGGAGCCATCCGATGGTGTAGGGTTGCGGGTGTGGTGTTGTTGGTAGGGCGAGTCGCTTGAAAACCTAGGTTGATATGAGGTTCTTCTTGCTACCACTATCAATGATGAAGTGCAGCGGGGTACCTGTGAAATGCAGTGGGGTACCCATCACCCACATTTGTGAATGCAAAAGGTGCTCGCCTTCCTCTGGCTCATTTGTTTCACTGGGATAGATCTTGGTGGTAGCAACGGTAGCAATGGGTTTTGCATCAATGATTTGTCTCCCCATTTCTGGTTCTGACTCAGAGTCAGAACCCACATCTGATTTAGAGGCTTTCACCTCATCCACCAGTGACTGCTTTGAGTGACAATCAATAGTGTTATGATAGGGGCTCTTATGAAAGTCACACCACTTCCTGGTATCTTTCTTTGTATTTTCGGTGTCCTTTTTTGCTGGCGGTCGGGACTGGTTTTCATGAGGCTATCCGTCTTTGCACTGTCCTTTGTTATGCGGGTTGGGGCCTCCCTTTCGTGGCTTTTGTGTGCAGGATTCCAAGGACCAAATTTCTGTGTCTTTTGTTTGAGCTTCTGCTCGATTTTCACGGCATATCGGTAGGCCACGCCCAAGGATGAGATGTCCAGAAACTTCGTTTCAGCCTAGATGTATGTATGCAGACCGTCGTGATACTTGAGCACCAGATGTTGCTCAAAATATTTGATACCAAGCTTGGTACGCAAGGTCTGGAGATATTTGTGAACTCGGTCACCGTTTTGTCTCTTTCCTACCGCAGCGTGGTCCATTTGGTGTACATGTTGTCGTAACTTCCAACAGGGTAGTATTATTCCTTAATAACATCCCTGAAAGAATCCCAGGTGACTGCGACTATAAATAATGAGGGTTCCTCTATTTCCTTTAGCTCACAAAAATTTTCCCACCAATTTTTGACATGGGGGACAACTTTGAGGAGCGCAAAATTAATATTTTCTCTATTCGAGAAGTTATGGATAGAGAAATACCCTTCTAGCATATTCAACCATTTGTCTGTCGCATCTGCATCTATATGACCTTTAAATATAGGAATATTGAAGTTGATTTGTACCTTGAATGGGGTGACGCCTCCGTTTGAGGAAGATGCATCGTCTATTGGTAGTCGTCGAAGCATTTGCGCAAAACTATCCATAATCTCGTTCCTATGTTGCATGAGGGCTTTCTCGAGCAACATTTTGAAGGGATCTCTAGTCCCATCGTCTTTCTTTTATTCTTCCATGAGAGGTCGTTTGGGCATGTGAGAGATTTTTTCCTCAAGAGAAACAAGCTCGAGACCCAATTATTTGTACCCTGACCTCGTTGGGGACATGCATTAAGAAAAACAAGGAGTTGACTGCTATGATACCATTGATCTAGAATATATTTTCAAAATGAAATGAATACAAATTATTATCAAAAGATGCTTAATAGAGAGTAACAAATATATAGTAAAACTGGTTTCTATTCAATAAGGAAATTGTTAGGGTCTTAACCCGCACATGGGTAGAACAATATATTCAGATGTAATAAAGGTCAATATTAATAAGGCCTTTCAAAACAATAGAATAAGTCAAATGTAAGAATACCTAATAGAATCTTCCTCTTCTAGACAGATCTTTCTCTAGAAGCTTCTTTTGATAGACATATTTAGTATAAATAGGAGTCGAGGGTATGAGAACCCTATCTTGGATATTATTGTAATAGAGCTTTGCTCAACTCGAGGTTGCCCCCTCGAAGAGGCCTGTGAACATTGCTTTCAGAATCAAAGTGTTATTTCTGTTGTTATTCTTATATCATTCCAGTGCTATTGTGGTGGTTGTTCTGGTTATATTGTTGTTATTCTTCCATTTCTATAATTTTATTTATGTTCTGCATACTTTTTATATCTGGTATATTACAAGTGGTATCATAGCACTTTCCTCGACAGAAATTGTGGTTTTTATTTTTATTTTATTTTTTTCAGGGTAGAGAAGTATTCCAGCATCTTTAAGCCACAGAGATCTATCGTTATGCGCATAAACCCGTGGTTGAGGGATTCATACACGAAGGAAATACAAGTGGTACTTAAGAGCACATATGTTGGCCAACCTTGTAACCCCTATTGGTACCCCTTCGAGTTGTAGTGCATCAGACAACACCTATGTACGGATTGGCCTAGATTACCTGAAGCCTTCTTTAGATAAACCGATCATCCACCTGACTGCTATAGTGCCACCGAGAACAACACTTGGGAAGATACTCTCTAGTACCTGGGTAGTCAGGTAGTACGAATAAGGGTACGGTCTATCCTCCTTAGTCAGTGCCCTGAGATATTGGGCCGAGTACTACTGTTGGACCCCGCATGTATATTAGAGAGATATAGCACAGGGAAAACCCTTGTCTGTAGAACCCTTGAATACCTAACCCTTGGGGATAGAAAAATTAACAAATTAAAACATACAAGATCTCTTTCCATGCAACTGTGTTCGGGTTGCCAAATAACTACACATTTCTTCCTGGTTAATATTTTGGGCATTTCATCACTGCAGTATTCTTCAAACCAGAGTATAACTCCGTCGGTGTTAAAAAACAAAAAAAAAAAAACTCTAAAAATTTTTGCACCATTATTTGAGACATATTCTATTGGATTCATCTCTTTGCACTTATCACATTCATACATATCATTTTTCAGCAAATTTTTTGACCCCAACCACCCCATTTCGATTTCCTCATCATCATGGTCCATACCCGTAGCCAAGACCTGGAAGCTCGCTTCAATACCTTGCGATCTAATTTCACCAAGACCCAACAAGAAGTGAAACAACTTAGTGCCAATGTTGTCTCCCTCAATACATCCATTCAGTCCCCAATTGAGGAAATCAAACAAGACCTGACTACCCAACTTGAATCTGTCGTTTCGATGCTCTACACCAAGATGCATATCCCTATAGATAATCCTTTATCTGACCCACCTTCAGATACTAAAGATGAAAATTCCTCTAACTTTCAGCACCATCACTTTCAATGTGACCTACGCCTTCCGCGGGTGGATGTGACCAGATTTTATGGCTTGGATCCCACTAGTTGGGTAACCCAAATGGGACATTATTTCTCTTTATACGACATTACATATGACTTGGCCAAACTCTGGTATGGTGTTCTCCATCTAGATCAAGAACGTTGGAAATGGTGGCAATGGAGAAAAACTTCCCGTCAAGGGTATATTGCTTGGACACAATTTGTGGCAGAGCTTTATGAACACTTTGACACTAACACCAACCATTTGGGCCATTTGACAAAGTTGAAACAATCAGGAACAATGGAAGACTTTATAGCTTCTTTTGAGCGCTTGGATTTTCAGATAGAGGGCATGTCTGATGCCTTTTTTCGAGAGTGTTTTATCAGTGGCCTTAAGGATGAGATTCGGGCTTGTGTCCTCATGGGTGAGCCTCAGATTTGGGTGGAGGCTACTAAAAGAGATAAAGGAGCACAACAGGTTGTATCTTCTCAAAACCGAAAACCCTCCTTTATCCCTTTCACTAAACCTTAAATCCCACTACTCCCTCCGATCCACTAAAGATCCAAAAATTGACCAGGGATGAAACGGCTGAACGCCAACTCAAAGGCCTTTGTTATAATTGTGATGAAAAATATTTCTTGGGCCACAAGTGTAAGGAACAAAATATTTTTATGGCCATCTCAGAGGATATTTCAGAAGAGGATGTTGAAACTCCCCTTGTGTCTGAGTCACCTAAAACCACTGACATAACCCCTCCCTCAGATCCTCCTGAAGTAGAACTGATCATTTCCCTAAATGCTCTCATTGGCTTCTCTTCTCCCCAAACCCTCAAGCTCATCGGTTACATCAAGCATAGGAAGGTCATCATTCTGGTTGATAGTGGAAGCACCTATAATTTTATTCATCATCGCATTGCCCAAGAAACTCACTGCTACATCCATGCCATCAATAATTCCCAAATCATGATTGCCAATGGTGGCTCCATGAAATGTGGAGGGCATTGTGATAATGTGCATTTCCAAATTGGTGACTACCACCTCAAATCTCATATGTTTTCTATTGACATGGGCGGTTGTGACATTTTGTTGGGTGCATACTGGCTAAGGACTTTGGGTCCCATTCTGATGGATTTTAAGGAATTAACCATGCAATTTGACCAAGAGGGCCAACAATATAAGTTCTAAGGCATCACCGTCAGTTCACCTGAGATCATTAGTTCCCATCGCATGGAAAATCTGCTCAAAAAAGGTCATTCCGGTGTTATTTCCCAACTCCATGCCATACAAGCAACATAGACTCCCTCGGTGCCGCAAGACCTCCAATCCATCTTTTCTAAACATCAAGTGGTCTTTTCCACTCCCCAAGG
>ML837656.1:76512-90061 GCA_009831015.1 Picea engelmannii | reverse complement strand
CCATCTTGCTTCATTATAGTTTCTAACTCCTTTTAGATACATATCTTCACATTAAAGGTTTTAATACGTCAATTGAAGGAAAACATAATAATTTAATGGATCACTAGATATTCATGAGGTAGAGATATGCAAAGTATCAGATAGGAGTTTATTTTAGGGTTTTCGGCCGCTAAGTGGAAAATTTGATAGTGTAGTGAGTCATCGAAAGCTCTGACTTTCGGAGGCTAAAGGGCAAATTGCAAGACCAATGAGCCACCGAATGTGTTGAAGAGTCCAAAATTTAATTATTTCTACCCAGATCACGTTTTTCGAGTTCCAGAACATGTGGGGATGGTATCAAATTAAAGATAATAATTATCAAAAGTTCAATACCACCATAAAATAGTTCAATACCACCAAATTACTAAATCACACAGAAAATTTTTAAGTACTGACCTTCAAAATATCAGCTATGTAGAGTCTGATCAATTCAATGTTTCTCTTCTTGAAAGAGAATTGAAATCAAGATTTCATAAAAAATAAGAACACCATTTCATAAATTACTCATGCAACTGTAGAAAATGATTGTCGCAACTATAGCACATTTTTCGTAACTGAGATATATATAGGATTGATTTAGTCAATCTTCCCACGAATTTGGTCAAATTGACCAAACAATAAGTCAATGACCGTTTGATTCTCACAGGTGACATAGTTGGTTGTTATAACGACTACAGTTTGAATGTTGGTCGCTAAAATGACCAACGTGGAATGTTGGTCGCTAGAACGACGAACGTGGAATGTTGGTCGCTAGACCGACGAACAGTTGGACCCTGAAAAAAAAAGTAAATTTAGTC
Source organism: Picea engelmannii (assembly GCA_009831015.1). Classification (NCBI taxonomy): domain Eukaryota; kingdom Viridiplantae; phylum Streptophyta; class Pinopsida; order Pinales; family Pinaceae; genus Picea; species Picea engelmannii. The sequence goes on along the minus strand of ML837656.1, from coordinate 89,225 downwards.
CAAAACAAACAAAAAAATTACGACGAAATTTTAAACCGTCGTAATATTTCGCCGTAATGTCTACCCAATGTAGTGGTGATGTTTGTTTTCTTGACCAAGTCTCCATTAGGGAGATTCGTTCTTTCAAGTTTCTCTTCATATTCTAGGCAAGTCTGAAGGGCAGAACTAAGATTGTCAATAGCCTTCTCTTCAAGTCTATGACGATAACAAGAAGGTAATGCATTATAATAATGCATGAAAGCAGCCTGATTTTGAGGACGGATTAGATCGTGGATTTGATTATATAATTTGGTGAAGAGAAGGTTAAAATATTTAATGGTTTCACCATCCTTATAGGAAATATTGTTTTATTCCCTTAATTTCTCAGTTGGACTCTTGGGTTGTCCATAAGTGGACTTGAACCAATAAAACAATTCGTCCCAAGTGGAAAGGATTTTGGGAGGGAGGTCAAAAAATTATTTTGCAACTTTCCCTTTGATAGAGTTGACAAATAAATGCATGCAAGTGTCATTATATTTAGCTTCTATGTTATGAAAATCATTTGAAAATGCTATCAAGTGTTCGTTTGTAGTAACAGTGTCATTTCCCGAAAACCTGGGTAAATGATCCTTGAATTTTGGTAATGGGTGAGTGGTTGGTGCAAGTTTCAAGGGAGAAGATACATGCCATGGGGTGGTTGTAGCATCTTCCTAGAATTGGAAAAGTCCATATTTATTTATGACTTTAGCAGGATTTGTAGCAGATTGAATAGGGACTTGATGACTATATATACTACCAATTGATGATGAAGTAGAAGGTTGTGAGGAGGAGGGACCTACGATGCCACTACTACTACCCTCAGATGTTATGTTGAAAGTGATAGGTATGGGTGATAAAGGTGAACTGGATAATCAAATAAGGTTCACGTAAGAGAACTTTGTTGTGTTGATAAGACAATTTTCCTCCTTCCTATTTCAAAAATAGGGGTAGCTTCAGGGGACAACCCTCTTCCCCTTCGAGAGATGCGAGGATTAGAGGAAATGAAATGAAAGACAAAAGAGGTAGGAAAAGGTAGGTTATTATTGATTTATGGACTTCCTTTGCCTGACTTCCCAACGTTCACGAATATTTATGTCCCTTTCAATTACTTCCCAAGAGCGTTCATGTTCAGCACGAGTGCTACCTGTTTCTAAAATAATGTTGAATTAAGTCAATGCAATGTTGGTTTGGTCATCAAGACCATTTCCAATATTTGGTTGTCTTGTAATAGGTATTGTCATGGAAAAATCAGTCAAGGAGTAATCAGAAAACACAAAAAAATGAAAGATAATTGTGATGCAATCAACCAGAGAGATATGGAAGATATACCCAGTATGGTCGCCAAATAAATGTTGAGGAAAAGGTATGAAGAACCTTACTCAATCATTTTCAGATCTTGTTGGGCTAAGGCAATATAATTGGGAATGTTACCCGGGGTTTATAGCCTTAAAATAAAAGAAACAATCACTTAATCCACAAGTATTAAGTACGAGGGACCAAGACTAGTTTTATATATATTATATGTAACTGTGCAAAATAAATAAACTAAGAAAGAAATTACATGAGTATGTACATGGATAAGAGACAAGGATAAAAGCAAAATCTGAACCAAATCATCAAAATACACATGTGAGACTGAAATCAGAAATCTGATTTTTATATTGATTTCATTCTGAGATACAAAGTTGAATTCTCTTTACAAACCCTTGCGAGGGTAGGGACTAAAGTCATATTTAGAATCCTCTGATGGGAACCATACAAAAACAATCTGAAAACAAAAGAAAACTAAGCTAAAGATCTGGATCAGCTTGCCACAAAATGTTATCACTTGACTCTACAAAATATTATTTATCAGTCATGAAATTTATTTCATAAACAAACAAGAACACATAGACTTCCAAAGATAAATCATACATCTTAAAAGACAAGCTGCTAAAAGATATGACTCAGTTTGAATCTTGTTGCCTTCAATAAAACCTTGTTGTCATCAAGATGGTTAAGCCTTCTAGTAAACTCAAAATGAATGAAGAATGGAAGTATTTCACAAGTATAGAGCAAACCTTATAGAAGAAGTTCTCCTTCTATTCTCTCTTACCCCCTTTTGTCTCCTCATTTGATTGAGCTTTTATCCTTCCACAATAAGTTATGGTAGTTCAACTACCTTTCTTTTGTTAAGCTTAATTAGCTTAACTAATTAGTTGAGACAAATAAATAATAATAAATATATACATAAGGGTCTATTTAGATAATAACTAAATAGGTATAATCCCTTGTGACTCTCATTTTCAATTTCTTTTAATAATCATCAAAACATGAAGTATAATACTCCAAACATTTGATTCAAGCATATGCCTTGTAACTCTCATCCTCGTATTAATAATCAAATATTTTAATATCAGCAAAATAGAACATGAATATATCCAAAAATAACATTATATCCATGTTGTCCAAAACTTTGTCTAAATATGTATTTTTTGTCCAAAATACTGTCAAAATAAAACGATTGTCCTCAAAAGAAAATTACATTCATAAGATTAAAAACCATATTTGTTGTGAGAGGCATTTTGCCTCTTTTCACTACTTCTCTCTTTTGATCCCATTTTTTTATTTATCCTATGCAATAGCCTTCAATTGATGGGAACTTTGTGGGTGGGCTGCACTGATGACGTGGGAACAATCATCTTTGAGATGGAGATGAGAGGACACAGATTCAGAGGAATATTTGGATGACTTGGAGGGAGTGGCCACTCCTTTTCCCTTATCTAGCTATGTCTTGGGAACATCAATTTTTATCCTTTTGCTTGCATGAGAGGATTGTACTAGCGAGACAACACGATTATCTTGGGAATTTTGATTTATTGGCGGTGGAGGAGGGGGTAATGGAAACGACACAGTAGGCCAGCCATGGTGATGAGCTACAGGCTGATGAGCAATTTCTTGCCAACCATCATTGGTAGGTGGTTATGGTTGCATAGACACATGAGGGAGAACATGAATACAAGAGAAAGTTTGACATGGCTGGAAAGGAGGCCTCTTAGGTATGGGTTGCAGAATTCCTTGGCCAACTAGATTAAAAAACCCAGCTTGGAAAAGTTGATTTAGTTCTTGCGGATCAGTGTCAAAATTTATCGAAAATCATGGCCTTCTATGGCCTCTTTACCAATTATTTCCTCTATCTCTATTAGCACCTCTATTAGCACATGCCATTGCTGCCTCTGCTAAAGAAACTCATCCTTAAGCAATATCCCAATTATGTTATGAAAAACTCTTAACAATCCATGCATCAATACTCTACCTAAATAAAATCAAAAGGTTGGCTCTATCATTCACAACAAAAACACATGCAATCCATCCATCAATACTTTTAAACTCAACAATCAGTTTCCATTTGAACAGGGAGTGATAGGGCTATTGGGAAGATGGGGGGCTTTGTAATGAGCGAAAAATGGTAGCATGGACAGGAAGAAACCAACAAATATTGTTCAAGCAAATGCAGAGGTAAATTCTTTACAAAAACAAAGAATGTATCCATATCCAAACTTTCAGCACCAGTCATCATTTAGTCCCTTTCCTTTCTTGTTAATCCTTTCTCTTATTTTTTTCTTTTTATAAATGAAATTCATAGTAATAAAAAAAGGGATGTTTTAAATGTATTTGGGAAGGCAGTGGGCGTATAAAGAGAGGAAAGTGAGATAATGAACAAGAATGAGATGATTATTGTTCTATCATATGCAATAATATTTATTGAAAATCGATATCGCCATCATTTTCCAAAAATTTTCTCTGTTAATAATTCAAATCCAAGACACAACAATATTTATAGTGTTCAATATAAAACCCAATGAAAATATCAAGACTGGAAAACTTTACCATTTACATTTCCCTTTTTTCATTTCCCATTAGCAGAGCGTTTTATAAGAGATTGTTAACAGAGTCATTCGAAACAATTAAAACCATACTACATCAAGCCAGCATGGGAGGCTGAGAACACAAATAAAAGTTCATCGACCCTTCACCATACAATACTTATATCACAACCCCAATACTTGTTGCATAAATAGACTGGGTTCGAAACCCCATGCAAAATTGGTGCTCATCGTTTGATTTTAAAATCATATAACTTCAAAATCGATCAGAACCCCAAACGAGCCAAGACTTCATGCATATAACTAATATTTCCCATTGTTGAAACAACACTATAACATACATCAATACTAGAGTTTGAATCTACTAACCGCCATATATCAGATAAAAGACCGAGGTATGGGAAAACATAAGGGAGAAACATTAATAAGGGGTTCGCAAAATCATTTAACCATTTATTTCCACAACAGACTTTCCACAGACCTCCCATGGTGTCCCCAAGGTAAATACGTATGTCTCACATATATTCAAAAACAGTGGAAAGATAATTCGAAAGAGCTGAAAGCCTTCCAAAGACTGGTTAAAGGGTACGACATTATGCAAAAAACCCAACTATTCTTTTATTTCACAGTAAAAACCCTTCGAATTTTAATCACCAGAGATGAGCGAAACCGAAAATAATTGCCATAATTATTTGCCAACGGTCGTAGAAAAATAAGCAACATTCATTATGGGCACAGCGTGCAATCACATATTCCAAACAGAATGGAATGTCAAACATTATTCTCAGCTTGAAACATTTAAATTCCAACAGGAAAAAACCTCCATTTAAATGTAATTTTCACAGCCATAATACCCACATACATCCATTATAAACTTCAGAAAACAAACATAGACTGTAATCAAATCTAAGAGCCAACATCGTGATTTTATTCGGAGCGGAGCTACATTTCATGAATGGAGTGGTAAGAGCCAACATACCTTTAAGGAGAATGCCAAAAAACCAATGAGCACCAATATTCTTCACAAGGCTGAGCAAAACGGAGGCAACACTAGCCAAAGAAACCAACACAAATGCAAAGAAAGTGAAGGTGGAAACCTCGAGGTAGGATAAGAGCGACGTGCAGTAATTGCATGTCGTTTCCCACATTAATTTCCATCTACCACAACCAAGTATAAGCACACCCAAACTTCCAACACATAGTCCACTATGTTTGCCACATAAATTTTCAATCCAAATCGAATTAGCCTCCCCACATTAATCTCATAAGTCTTATATTTATATTCAACACTTAGCACCCAAAACATGTCATGTCCCACATTCCTTGCTAGTGAAGGATTGCCATTTCATAAAACTTATCAATTGTCCACAATAATAACAAGTATACCATAAGTGCAATACACCATAACTACATGTGGCTCATGCTTGAAGTTTGAACAACATGTAAAAATATGTGTAGAAAGAATAAACCAAGATGCTTATTACAACAAACATTTTTCCCATTTCTTTTCTTTAAATTAAATTGTCAACACATTCATCCTTCATCCATTTCACATGGAGAGTGACCGGAGTTTCTGGTTTTATTCTCAAACTGTAGAATCATTTTTGTAAGGTGGTCATGAGCGCAAATCAAAGAAGCGTCTTTCATCATTATTCACCTAAAGGGGTCCCACCTATTTAGTATATTATTAAATATATATAAGTAATAAGGCATGCAACCCATTTGCAATAAAGGATTCCATGTTGCGCTTTTGGGCGTCAACAGGTAGCATACAAATATTGGGTAACTCAAGAGTAAGCGCACCCTCTACAAAGGAACCCATAAATGATACAATATGATCCATTATATGTCAAGAAACCCCATGCAAAAAAGTCACACCCCCATCCACCTCACACTCTTTTACATGACTTAGAGAGGGTCCTCATGGGAAACACTCCTTGACTTGTGGAATAATCTACCCAATAGGGCACCATGACAACCCTCCCATACTTAAATTTGGCAAGTTGTATAAGGCCTTTGAGAATTTGTTTATTTTTATAAGGGGGGATTTGATGAACATGTTTGGGTGGTTCTTTTATTAAATATGACTTACTTGGCATGATACTTGTGACTTGTGGACTGTTGGAAGGTGTACTTGTTTTTCTTTGTAGGACCTTGCGAGGTGAAAGCTTGTTCGTGGAGGCACAAGGTTTCTTGGACCTTCATTGGGGCATGAAACCCACAGGTTGGATGATGTTCCCCCTCTCATTGGACACTTGAGAGGATAAGCATTGCCTTTGGAGGCACTTGGACACCATAGAAGAGGTCGGCCTCTCTAATTTTTTGTCGACATTTTAAAAAGTGGACAAATTGGTTTTAGATGACCTCATATCAATAGAGGTCACCTCATTTCATTTTATCATCATGTGCTTGAGAATTACATACTCTCTTGGCTGAAATTTTTTCCCTACTTAGGAAAATTGCTCTATTTCTCTCTTGATGATTTGTGGATGTTATTTACTTGTGCATTGGAAGGAAGGCTAAGGCGTTATCTCTTGAATCTTGATGCTTGTCTCTTTGCAAATGTGATGGAATATTCTTTTTAAAGAATGGTTTCATGTTATCTCTTGAAATTGGTAAGGAATTTTTTGCATATTGTTCATTGTCTAAATATTTGGAGTATAAGGGAATACACCCTCCACCAAGATCTATCTTTATTTTTCATTGAAAGAGCTATTTTTCAAAGGTTTCTACAAGGAGTAAAAGGGCTTACACCCTTGTAGATTTACCTTTATAGGTTTTGTTAGCTCTAGGGAGTAAAAATAATTACACACATAGAGAAGTAAAAATCCCTAGCTCATACACAAGAAACTCCATTAACCCAATTGATAAGGCACTAATATACTTGCATTGGAAATTGTATATTCATGCATTGGTATACGTGAATTTTTTGAGATATTGAAATTGTTCAAGTTGGATATATTTCAACATGTTATAGGATTTATTGTGCCCTAGGGGCATCTTGATTGGCCAAGTAATTCTCTTTGCTTTTATAATTTAATGCTACAACCATTAGGGCTATTGCAAAAACATCTTCTCTCAGTTATTGTTCACTTTTCTATTGCTGAAAATCACTAGCAACCTGTCATAATTGTTCTACTAATTGAATGTTATCTTTTGGGTGGATTGTTTGTTGATTTTGGTGGGTAGAATTTGATGTTGTAGCAATAGTTTTCTACAGCCATAAGGCTGTCACAATACTTGTTGATAACTCTAATTAACATCCCCTTAAATGCTACCAAATCTTGCTCTAACTATTTGGAATTTATCTAATCATTACTAGCTTTGTTTCCATCATCTTGCACTAGGTTTTGGTAGTCTAACTTGCAGCTGATATAACTTGTTTACCGCAGAAAATATATTTCCATACTTATGCAATTTTGGGACAGCAAGGTTTCTTTCTAATTCCCCATTGGTTAAAGGCTTTGTTTAACATCTATTGTCTTATTCTAGGTAGGGCTAACAATGTTTTGTAGGTACACAACCTTGGAAAACCATTCACCAACCATCAAGACTCTTTATCAATCATTTTCTCCATCTCCTAATTATGACCTTTAGGAGCATCCTCTCATACTCTTTCACTTTTTGTCTCAATTCCCCTAGGATCACCCGAGATTCCCCCCTTGTGGTGATTTTCATCATCACTAAAGTGAGGGGAGTGCTTATCTAAGGTGACAGTGGGTAAATACTCTCATAGTTTTCACACCTTTGTGGTTTGGGTTGGGCTTTTACCAAGCTACAATCTGTGCGATAACAACATGTACACCAAAAAATATTTTGGTTCATCCTCCTATGAGAAGAAGGAAAAGAATGTTGAGGTTGTTGTAGTTGTTATTAAAAGAAACAAAGGAATGTGGGACAATGAATGGCCAACCTTAAAATACAAAGGTTATCTTGGGCTCTACTCCCTCACTATGAGGTGATCACCCCTAGTCCTAATGCGTTCAATGCATATCAAAATGAAAGGACTTAATCCAAACAAGAAATAAACTAAAGAATAAAGTGCTTGAAAGCTAAAAACGAGACTTGTAATGCATAAAAATAATATCAAAAACAAAGAAAGGGGTTTGGAATACCATCATTGTTGAGGAAAAGGTATCTCAAGCAGCAAGTGATCCCTACATAAAGGTGTTCATGGAAATGGACCAAGCATGATACCTTGCATGTTAATGAATCCATCACCATGAAGTAATCCCAACATGTTTTCATTCACCATACTTACACTTTCATGGGTCTTCTCAAGAACTATTCCTCTACCTGGGTATTGGAACACCTATTAGGGTATTTTGATGGTCCTCCCATACTTAACAAATTGCATAAAGTCTTAAGCTAATGCGAATTTTGAAGGGGATATCTAATGTGAATTGTTGATATGGCTTATTTATTAAGTGATGGCTTACTTTGTATGATTCTAATGACTCGTGTACCTTGTGATTATTAGTCTTTCTTGATTCTAGGGATTTGACTGACTTGGGTGCACTTGAAATGGTCCTTTGGAGGACATCCTTATGATTTCAAAAATACATTGTGCATTATATACAAAATATGGCACGTGTGATACAGAGTGTTGGGTCACATCATGACTTGACACATTCAGATACATCCTCTCATACCTCCTGGACCCTAGACAATGGAGAGATGAGCTCTCATTTGCAAAGATGGTCATATTGGTTGAAAGATGGGCAGGAAGCCCACATCTTGGGCAATGCACCCTGAAGTGTGTTAGGCATTGGATGGAGGACATTGCACTTGGACATGATTGGATACCATTCAAAGAGGTGATGCTACTTCTTTCCACCTTGGATGATGACTTTTACACCTTGGACGTTGAGCATATGGAAGATGGATTCACGCACTATGATGCTTTCATGATGATTGGGGCTTGCTTTCCATTGGGGCATCCACTTTGATGATGAGTTGGGGTCTATTGACGATGATACATGACCTTTGATGAGGAGATGTCACCTGTCACCATGATTTTCACCTTTTGATGATGAGATGTGGCCTTTGGAGGCCCTTGCACCCTTCTAGACCATGATGACATCCTTATTGTGGCTTCCTACACCCTCACATGTGATCATGGAGGAGACGTTTTGGTGCATTATTATTCTTTGAGGCTATTTGGCAGGTCAGCCTTGACCTATTTCACTTGTATCATGGATCATTTATATTTTGGGGGGATTTGAGGGATTATAGTTCTATGTTTTCCTCATATAAAGAAGCTAGCACTACCTCATAGAAAAATCATAACTCACCACTTGTGAGAAACACTTCTATATGCTCTCTTCTCTTCCTTTCTACTATGAATTACTTGTGCAGACCTTTTGGAGGATGATCTTGTGGATGATTTCTTGGTTTTCATGGATGACTTATGAAACTATGGTTTTCTCATATGTAGCGCCTTGGAGCAGTAAGTGTTATAATCCAATTTTAAGTGTTTATTCATGGTATATTTGGTGTATGCTCTATTAGATGGTTAACAGTTGCATGTTATCTTGTATCTTGAATGATTTTGTTGAAACCCTAAGGAATAATTAAGATTGTTTATACCCTTTCCTTATTTTTTCATCTAAATTTGGTTGAAGCATCTAGGGCCAAATTTATGGATTAAGATTGTTTATCCCATTGACCTTGTCTCTTCTCTGGATTAAAATCCAGGGTTTATGATTGTATAAATTCTAGGTTTTAACCTAGTGTACTTGACCCTCTTGCTAGACGCATTAGAAGAAGTACAATGACACCTAGGGTTTATGATGGTATAAACCTTAGGGTTTCTTTCCTAAAAGTTGAATACTAGGCCTATGATGGTGTAACCCTAGGGTTTTATTTCACATCTTCTTGTGCTCCTAGCCTCCATAGAAGGTTGTTTCATAGACTCCATTTTCCCAAGGAGAGAAAACGATGCTAATCTCTCTCACTTACAAGTGATATAAAACCCTAAATCAAATCTTTCTCTCTCCCAAAGATTTTATGATAGCTTTAGGATCTTGTATCTGGCATCTTCATCGTCTAACATCTTGCATTTAATGTTTGGAATAATCTCTAACATACTCATTGCTGCAATTTCCATATTTTCAGCCATTAGGGTTTGTTAACTTGCATCTAAATAACATAGTTTCATGTTCTTTTCTTATGCAATGGATGGTTAATGGTTCATAAGTATTTTATTTGTTATTGGGCATATTTTACATGGTCCTCTTTCTGATTTTAGAGCTAATTCATTGTTGTTGTTATAAAATTGTTATTGTTGAAATGTACCATTTCTTATTTCAATTTTTGTTACAAAAATCATTGGTCTATGGTTTGTTTATATTTCACCTAATATTTAACACACATATCTCATCTCATTTCATTAATTTAGGACCATTTACTTGTTTCTATTGTAAAACTATTATATGCTAAAGTATCTTGCCTTTATTTCTAGTTTTGGTATAGCCATAGCCTTTTCTTTGATAGTTAGTGTTTCGTGGATTTTAGGCAACCCCTTGATTGAGGTAGATCTCTTATTTCACCTCAGAAACACCCCTCACATGAGCACTATCAACTTTATTTTTCTAACTCATCTTGATCTTACCGCTAACTTAACCAATAAAGAAACCAACATAGAGGGGCATAGACTTTCCCTTAGCTTGCTATAGGATCCCTTGAAGTTGCAAGGGAAGCCTCCCTTTTGTTGGATCCTCATTCATCACTAAAACAAGGGAAGTACTTACTTAGGTGGCAGTGGCAATTACTTCCATATGTTACACTAGTTTATCTCCTTGTGAAGGACTATGATTCAATGGGTTCTTAGAAAAGGTGAAGAAAGACTTTCATTTAGAGATCAAGTCCAAAGGAAGAAAGTGTAGATAGTGCAGCAAGGAAAATAAAACCCAACATCTAGAAATTGAAGGACATATTTATGGGGAGCATATCTGAGGTACCAACGGATAGATCTAATATATTTGAGGTACCAGTGGACAAATCTAGTAGATCTGAGGTACCAACTGACAGATCTAGTAGATTTGAAGTGCTAGCGGACAGATCTAGTGTAGATATGAGATACCAGCGGGTAGATCTAGCATATTTGAGGTACCAACAGACATATTTAGCATATCTAAGGTACCAACGGACAGATCTAGTGCATATATGAGGTATCAGTGGGAAAATCTAGTAGATCTGACATGCCAACAAGAAAATATAGCAGATCTGAGGTACCTACAAACAAATTTAGTGGATCTGAGGTACCAATGGATAGATCTAGTGCGAAGTTGAGGTACCAGTGGACATATCTAGTGCATATATAAGGTATTAGCAGGTAGATCTAGTAGATATGAGGTACTAATAGGAATAAATTACAAATATAAGGACCAACGGGAAGATATAGTGCATAAATGAGTATCCAGTAGGCAGATTAGGGACATATCGACAGAAGGTTTCTACGGGGACCGAGTTGCCAAGTTTATTGTATTTGTATTTTTCCTCAATGGGCCATCTTCCCAGTAAGGGAGCCCTTTTAATCTTGGAATCATTATCTAATGAAAAGTTGATTTGAAGGACATAATTTATGTGTGTTGTTTGAAGTTTGGTTTCCATATCTTTCTTTTGTTGTTTTTATTTCCAGCTAGTATATTCTATTTGATGTGTTGTAATCTATTTTTCAGCAAGGAAAAACAAAAAGTGATAATTTATCTAGGTGTTGGGCATTCAAAATTAACATGGTTTCAGAGCAAGCTAAGACTATAAAGGGGAAGCCAATTTCTAGCAAATTTGAAACCCAAGTACTAAGGGTTTCGTGGGTGCTTGAAGGACTAAGCACAAATTTTTCAGGAATGACAAAAGGTATGCTTGTGGGGTACACCGAGAATTTGAAGGCTTACAAGATCTTCATTCCATCACAGTTGAGGACCGTGGTGAGCCAAGATGTGAAGTTCAAGGAGGACCTTGCATACAGGAATTCGCATGAGACCCAACCAATGATAGAGGATGAGGAGCAAGAAGCTCTAAAGGTTGAGTCTAGATCATCAGCAACTTCCAATGCAGGAAGTCAACCTTTAGGTGAGGAGGAGGAGAGATCATCCCCTTCTAGTTCTGCCAGGATACCTAGATGGTTCATGCAGACATTGAGGGATGCTCAAGAGCATGTTGAGGCCCCTGGGAGACATTCAGGGAGATCAATCCTCCAAATAATTTTTTGAACTATATGGCACTAATGAATAACATCATTGATTATGAGTCTTCCAGTTTTCAGGAAGCAACAAACCAGTAGGTTTGGAGGAATTCCATGATGAAGAATGATGTGTGGGAAATTGTTCCAGAACCAAAGGGAAATCCATTTCCATGTGGCTCTTCAAGAATTTCCTTCCTCGCTAAGAGGGAGCGTTGATGTTTTAGCATTAGACAATAACTTATGCATATGTCTAATGTCTAACATGTGGAAGTCGTTGAAAAGTCCTTTCATACCTTTGAAATTCACTTTAATCAAAGTTAACTATTAAAGTGAATAGACTTTTATTAATTGAGTGACTTTTATTAACTGAGTGAATAATCTAATAAAATTTAAATTATTTATGTTAGTGAATTGAATGAATCTTGGCCATTGATATCAAGTGAGTTGAGATCTAATTTTAACCATTAATCACTTTGGATATTAGGGTTATGTTTGATTCATTCATAACTCAAGATTATAAAATCAAGGCTAGGTGAAGGAGAAACATATCCACTTGAAGAGAAAAGGAATTGTACTCAAGTGCTTGAGTCACAAAGGAATGTGACTCAAGGGGATAAAGGACAAGAGAAAAGAAGGAATTT
>ML837656.1:45546-58918 GCA_009831015.1 Picea engelmannii | reverse complement strand
AAGATCAGGGACACATCAACAGAGGGTTTCTTCAGGGCTTGAGTTGTCAAGTTTGTTGTTATTGTATTTTTCCTCAGTGGTTCATTTTCCTAGTAAGAGAGCCCTTGTAAGCTTGGAATCATTATCTAATGAAAATCTTATTTGAAGGGAAGAATTCATGTATGTTTTGTGAAGTTTGGTTTCCATATTTTGCTTATGTTATTTTTATTTCCAACCAATATATTGTATTTTGTGTGTTGTAATTTACTTTTCATCGAGGAAAAAGACAAGGTAATAATTTATGTAGGTCACTCTTGGGGAAATTACTTTACTTTTCATTGAGGAAAAAGACAAGGTAATAATTTAAAAAGAGATTCTTCCCTCAAGGGATGGGTTTGTTATTGTGAGGTCCCCTTGACGAGTCATCATGTCATTCTCGATCATACTTATCACTTTCCACATTTCATCCTTTCATCTACTTATATTTTTGGATTTTTGGGTGTACTAGTCCAATAAGGGATTGTACCTCACTTCATGGGAAGAACGGGTTGAAGTACTAGAGGGAATGTAGCTGGAAAAAGATAAAATCCAAAACTATAACCTTCCGGATGATTTCCCAAAGAGGTCTTGAGAACAATGAAATGTTTCTCCTAAAAAATCAAAGACTTGCAAAAACAAATACACATATATAAAAATGTCCCACTTGTTGAGGGATATATCCAAGTGTATTACAAGCTTTTCTTACCCCTATGGCACTTTCTGTACATATCCCTTCAATTGACACTATGGTACTTCCCCCCAAATTTTATGTTACCCATTGGGAGTACCCAGTCGTTCTGGACCCTAATTAATTAATGGTAAATAAATGGGCTTGGAAAAAGGATGCATTGAAAATGAAGGTACAACACACCCTCTACAAAGGCACCAATAAATGAGACAATATGAACCTTTTTATTTCATGAACCCCATTCCCAAAAGTTACCCCCCATCCACTTCATATTCTCCACTTGACTTAGAGAGGGCCCACCTAGGAAACACTCCTTGACTCAAGGAATGATTTACCCAATAGGTCACCTTGTCAACCCTCCCATACCTAAACTTGGAAAATTGCATAGGGTCTTTGAGCACTTGTTTAATTTGATAAGGCAGTTTTGATACACATGTTTAGGTGGATCTTGTATTAAATGTGATTTTACTTGCCATGATGATTTGACTTGATATCCTTGGAGGGCACACTTGTCTGTCTTTGCAGGACCTTGTTGATGGACGTTTTGGCGGAACAAGCCAAACTTGGGCCTTCATTGGGGTAGGAAGCCCACAAGTTGAATGCCACGACCCGACACACCTTGGGACCAGCTGGATGATGGAAATTTCCTTTGGAGGAAAGAGAGAACACCTTGGATAGTGACACCTAGACCTATTTTATCCCAGTGACTTGCTTGGGAGCTCTTATGCCACGTTTCTAGGATTGACGTCTTGTTTTCGGGCTAGGGCATGTGGTGGTTGATGGACACTTGGCACTTTTCGATGGGAGGACCCCTTTCATTGTGGAGGAGACACTTGGCTTGAGTACACATGGCCTTTGGAGGCCTAGCGATTTCTCCTACAACCCCAACGACTTCACTAAAGTGTCAAAACGTCACCCTTTAGGGAGATGACATCATGTTTTTAGGGTTTCTTCATGTGAAAATTTTAATTTATTTTGTAAAGGGGAAAAGTAAAGGAGTTCGGCCTCCTTACTTTGTGTATTACCATAACTAAATGTGGACAAACTTCTTTAGGAGGTTTTGTATAAATAAGGATCATTTTCATTTCATTTTTATCATAGCTCTCTCATTAGAGAAGACTAATTGGCTGAAATTTGCACCCTACTTGGGCACTTTGGACTATCTCTCTCTTGTGCAACTATATTTTGGTGTTTTCTCTTAGTATATTGTGGAGATAAGGTGGTGCACGCCTCTTGGAGGCTTGATTTCTTTCGTTGGTTGGATATTGCTTGGTAACCTAGGGTTTGTTCATGCTATTTTATGGAATTGGTAAGGAAATTTATGCATTTTGTTGGTGTTTTCTTCTAGTTTCATTAATATTCTTGTCTTAAACCCTTGGACGAGTATAAGATCATACACTCTATGCCAAGGTCCATTTTATTTGCAATTTGACAAGTCATTTTTCACAAGGTTGTTAGGAGGAGTAAAAGGGCCTACCCTCCTAGCGTTACCTTAGTTGTTATTTGCATGCTCTAGAGAGTAGAAGGGCCTACACCCTTAGATATATTGTGGAATCAACAATCATAACCAAGACTCCATTTACCCATAGATTAAAGGAACTAGTCTGAAATTTGCATTGGAGAAATAAATTACTTGCATTGGAATGCGTGATTTTATGAGATTTTTAAATTGTTTCAAGTGGAATCAACTATATTTGTGTTGGATTACTAAAAGGGGGGGTGAATCAGTAATAGAGCAATCTAATCCTTTTTAACCATATAATGCAAGTGTTATATCAATGTAGCATTATCATCCAATATTTGCAAAGTAAATAAACAATGAAAAAATGAACAATCATACACATACACAGTACACCAGTGTTTTTACATGGAAACCTAAAGTGGGAGAAAACCACAGAATGTTTTTTCTTATATGTCTTGAGGAATTACATTCATTGGAAGCACCAACTTCCTTTGTTTTCCAGCTACAACTGGAAGGAGGCTCTAACCCCCTAGTTTCTCTGGTTACAACCTGAGGGAAGCTCCAACTCCCCAATTCTCTGGCTACAACCAGAAGGAGGCTACAACCCCCTATGTTCTCCGACTACAATCGAAAGGTGACTAAAAACACCTATCCTTGCCTTGGCCATCCACCCTGAAGTATAAGTAGAATGATGGAACCATTGTCACACTATCACTGTGAGATATATTGTTGTAAACTTGTACCAATCAACTTGCACCAAACAACATGTACCAACAACTTGAACCATGCATCAACCTATACCTCAACCTATAATCAACATGTACCATAAACAAGTGCATCAACCATGCATCAAACTGTACCAAACAACCTGTAATCAACTTGTACCATAAACAAGTGCATCAAACTGTACCAAACAACTGTAATCAACTTGTACCATAAACAAGTGCATCAACCATGCACCAACTTGTACCTCAACCTCAACCAAAATCCCTCATCAATTTCATCATCCAAATCTAATTTGTAACTCTGTAATAGACCCAGTGTATATAATCACATACCTACAAACCTTCCTTAACTTTAACAACAAGAGACTAGCATTTTCATCAAACTTTACTTTATTCTCACATGACTAGTTTTGGATTAGTCAACAACCCTAACTTGAAATAATCATAACTATGTACTTGTAATGAATAAGATTTGAAAATAGTACATAATGTTCTTCAGTGTGTTTTATGCAATCCCTCCAGGTGTCACTACTTGGAACCTCTTAGAAAATGAGTTATAGCAAAAATGACATACCTTGTTGAATTATGGATTATTCTAGACAACGAACTTGTAGAGTGTTCCCCGCACAGAATATTTGTTGTATGGATATGAAAATTGTACACATAATACTACAGACTGTACTCTAACCAACACATGTGGTCTCACTGAATTTGGATCTTTTATGAAGAAGTTATGACGTTTTTACCCAAAACACATGTTTTAGACTAGTTTCAGGACTAGCCACAAACCCTATAACCACTTTCCATAGTTAGAAAGTTCTCCATTTACTTTATTATTTAAATAATATTCCTTGACTTTGTCACTTCACTTTATTATTTAAATAATCCTCTTTGAATTTGTCACTTCACTTTATTATTTAAATAATTCTCTTTGACTTTGTCACTTCACTTTATTATTTAAATAATTCTTTTTGACTTTGTCACTTCACTTTATTATTTAAATAATTTCTTCTTTGCAAGAACTTTGACTTATTTGACCTTTTGGGGCTTCAAGCCAACATATGAGGGTCCTCCAAATTCTTAATGCCATAACTCTCAAACCGTGAGGAGTTATGTGACGTTCCATATACCACCAAAAATGGCATGACATGTAATATCCATCTAGAATAGTCTTACCTGTAAATATATCAAAACTCATACCATTATACATCAAACAAACTTGGGTCAATTACCCAAACCTTTGTGCTATCGCACTTTCTTCAAGGGTTGACATCAATGACAACCAACCCAATTAATCAACAATCTCCCCCTTTGGCATTTATGGCAACACTCTGATGCAATACTGAAATCATATCACTCATGCTCCCCCTGGAACCATGTCTGCATCTCTATGACCAACGCTCCCTCTGGAACCATGTCTCTATCATATGCATCTAATAAATCTCTCCCCCTTTTATCATCAATGGAAAAGGTATATTTCCATTCAGTTATGCTCCCCCTAACTGACTCATATGATCTCCCAACCTGAACTATCTTCTTTATGGTGTACATCTAAGACATATA
Source organism: Picea engelmannii (assembly GCA_009831015.1). Taxonomy (NCBI): domain Eukaryota; kingdom Viridiplantae; phylum Streptophyta; class Pinopsida; order Pinales; family Pinaceae; genus Picea; species Picea engelmannii. The sequence goes on along the minus strand of ML837656.1, from coordinate 54,462 downwards.
AGATAAGCATTCAAAATCATTCATTTTGGAGTAGAAATAACTCTGAGTCTCTAGCGAAGATACTCAAAGGCTTCATGTGGAAGCGATTTTGTAAAAATGTTTGCCACTTGTTCTTTTCTGCCCACATATTCAACTCTGGTATTCTTTTCTGCAACCTGTTCCCGTAGAAAGTGATACTTGATTGGAATGTGTTTCATCCTAGAGTGCATCGCTGGGTTCTTTGAGATATTGATGGTGCTTTTATTATCACAATAGATTGGAATGGGATCATCATACTCAACCTGTATATCTATCAGAGTTTGTTTCATCCATAGAACATGTGTACAACATGTTGCTGCAATATACTCTGCCTCGGTTGTAGATAAAAATACTAATGATTTTGTCTTGCTTAGCCATGATACTAAACACTCACCCAAGTAGAATGTTGTTCCACTAGTGCTTCGCCGGTCATCAATGAAACCTGCCCAATCTGCATATGTGTAGGCAATAAGTGATAGATCCTTTCCTTTTGGATACCATAATCCAAACTCTTATGTTCCTTTGAGATATATGAAAAACCTCTTCATTTCTAATACATGTGATTCCTTTGGTGTTGCTTGAAATTGTGTCACCTGTCCAACTGTCTGCATTACATCTGGTTTGGATTTTGTCACATATAGTAGGCTACCAATCATTGACCTGTATTTCCTCTAATCTGTAGACTTTGAATCATCATCTTTTCTCAACTTGCAAATGTTTTGCATGGGAGTGATAACTGGTTTGCAATATTCCATTCTGAACCTCTTTAGCATTTCTCTGATACACTTGGTTTGAGAAATAAAAATTCTTTGGTTGCTTTAACGTAGCTGAAGACCCAAAGAGAAGGGTAGTTCTCCAAGTAATGACATTTCAAATTCATTATGCATGTCCTTTGCAAATTTTTGGCTTAACCTGTCATCAGTGCTTCCAAAATTAACATCATCAACATAAACTTCGATTAATAAAATACTATCTTGAGTTACCTTGATGTAGAGGTTGTTGTTTGCACTTCTTTTTCTGAACCCTGCCTGTTGTATGTATTTATCCAGTCTAGAGTACCATGCTCTAAGAGCCTGTTTTAGACCATACAAGGCCTTCTTTAATTTACACACATAATCTGTGTTCTCTGAAAACTAAAATCCTTCTGGTTGTTCAATGTATACTTCTTCTTCAAGTTCCACATTCAGAAAAGTTGATTTTACGTCCATCTAATACACTTTAATATTTTTGGAGTATGCATAAGCTAAAAGCAATCGGATTGCTTCCATTCTAGCAACTGGGGAAAATGTCTCTTCAAAGTCGATTCATTCAACCTGTGCATATCGTTTACATACCAATCTAGTTTTGTTCCTTGTAACTTGTCCATCTTCATTCAATTTATTCTTGTATACCCACTTTATGTCGATCACATTCTTATCCTTTGGTCTTGGAACCAATTCCCAAGTGTCATTTTTCTCTATTTGATCAAATTCTTCATCCATGGCCTTATTCCAAAATTCATCATTGTTGGCCTCTTCAAAACAGGTTGGTTCGGTCGTAGATGAGAGTGCTAGGTGTGTTTGTTCTGGTGAATGGATTCTTCTTCTAGTCTCAACTCCTGCATCTTTGTTTCCGATAATCTGATCTGAAGGATGATTCTTATGTACTCGTCTGCTAGGTGTCTTTGGAGGCACTTGTTGAACTTTCTCTTCTTCTTATGTCGGATCCTCTTCATCTTCCCCTTCTACTTCTTTTTCATCTTTTGTTTCTTCTTCGTAAAGTTGTTCCATTGATTCATTTTCTTCTTCCTTTAATTTTTGTTTACCTGTTTCATCAATTGTTACATTGATGCTTTCCACAAATTTGTTCAATCTCAGGTTGTAACACTTGTATTATTTCCTTATACTTGAGTAACCAACAAGTGCTCTTTTTTCCACACGAAAGTCAAACTTTCCCATTCTGTCATCTTCTCTTTTGATGTAGCATTTGCTTCCAAAAACTCTGAAGTGTTTCACATTTGTTGTTCTTCCTTTCCATAGCTTGTAGGGAGTTTTTCCAGTGTTGTTTCTAAGCATTAATCTATTTTGAAGGTGAACTATTGTATGCACTACCTATGTCCAAAAGATATCTATCAATTTGGAATCCATTAGCATTGTTCGAGCCATTTCCTGTACTGTCATGTTCTTTCTTTCAACAACTCCATTCTGTTGAAGTGTCCTAGCAACGGAGAATTGTCTTTTTATTCCATGCCTGTTGTAGTAGTCCATAAATTCCTTTGAAATGAAATCTCCTCCATTATCAGATCTCAAGCATTTGATTTTTGAATCCATTTCATTTTCAACCATTTCCTTGTAGACCTTGAAGTTTTCAAAATCTTCTGACTTATTCCTGAGAAAGAAAACTACAGTCATTCTTGTATAATCATCAGCTAATAACATAAAGTATTTCTCACCTTTTAAACCCTTTGTCGTAGTCAATCCAACTAGATCAGTATGAAAAATTTCTAGTGGTCTTATCGTTCAATATTCTTTTGATTTAAACCTAGTCTGTGTTTGCTTTCCTTGTTGACAATGCTTGCATAAAGTGTTGGTTGGTTTCGTGATCTGGGGAATTTCTCTAACTGCTTCCATTTTGTTGACTTTGACAAGGTTATCAAAATGTATGTGACCCATTATTTTCTACCATATCCAACTTTCATCTACCTTTCCTAGGAAACACTTTTCATTTCCAATTTCACTTAATACATATATGTTGCTTGAAGTTCTCGTAGCTGTTGCAATCAATTTTCCTTAACCTTATTTTCTTATCTCGCACTTTTGTGAATTGAAAGTAACTTTATAACCTTGGTCACACATTTGACTCACACTTAGAAGATTATGTTTCATATCTTCTACTAGTAGAACATTTTTTGCCTTGGTATTCTTGTTCCCAATTCTGACTGTGGCTTTTCCAATGATTTTAGTTGAATCATCATTTCCGAAGGAGACTGGTCCATCTCTTTCCTTTCTTAATGTAAGAAACCTATGTCTATCACATGTCATGTGTTTTGAACAACCATTGTCAACATACCAACCTTGTTTCTTCTGCTTATCTTGTAGAGCGAGTGTGCATTCTTCATTGCTATATTGATTATGCTTTCTTATCCATGTCCTTTTCTGAGGTTCTTGTCTGTGATTGTTGTTGTTCTGTTGTGGTTCTCTAGGAAGGACTGTCATTCTGCAATATTTGGCCATGTGTCCAAAGTTGTTACATTTGTAGCATTCCACTTCAGTGCTCAAAGATTCAAACTTGTTGTAACTTCTTCTCTGTGTTTCACTAGGCTTTCTTAGATAACCCTTTTGTGTATGACTTTAAAAGTTGTTTATATTCATGTTGTTAGCTCTGCAAATCACAGCTTTATGTCCAAAATTATTGCATGCATAACATAAACCAAAAAATATAGTTTGATACCTGGGAGTTGAAGATATTCTGAAAGGAGGTACTCTTATGAATCCTTCTACTTCCTGAAGCCTATATGTTTCTGTTGGTCATTGATTATGAAATCTGAATCTTCTCGGTGGAGGAGTGTCCCTGTAATTTTCTTGGTAGACCTTCCTATTCACTTTGATTGTTTATGCATAGTTTTTTGGATATGTTTTGTGTTCTGTTGTTTTGGAGCTTGATCCATTTTCTATCTGATTGTATCCAAATCTGGACTTGTCATGAGGAGGTTTTTGATTGTTGATAATGTCATTCAAAACTTTTGAGTTGTTTTGCATATTTTTATTTTGAAGATCTTTCTTAATGTGACAATTTATGCTTCCAAATTTCCAATGATCTTGTCTCTTCCTTCTAGTTGTTCTTTGAGTGCTTATTAAATTCTTTTATCTTCTTCAATTTGAACCTTCAAATTTTTTATCATTTGTTCTAGTTCCTGAGTGTCTTCTTTCTTGTCTAGTTCCACTTGTAGTTTCTTGTTTTTCTTCTATTCTCTTTTGATAAGTTCTATGGCACACAACAATTCTTCTCAGTAGTCAACTTTTGCCTCTTCATATTCTTCTTTGGCCTCTTCATATTCTTCTTCGGAGTCTTCTTTATTAGAGTCTTATGTTGCCATGAATAGAACTCTTTTTGTCTCACTATCACTGACTTCATCTTCATCTGATGATGAGATGTCTTCTTTGGTGGATAAGTTTTTCTTGAAAACTTTCTTTGTGGTTATTTTTCCTTTATATGTTTGTTTTCTATTTGAGTAACCTTCATCATTTCTATTTTTCTTATGAGGACATTTGTTATCAAAATGACCAATACCATCACAATTAAAACAAATCAAAGGAAGCTTGCCTCTATACATGTCGTTGGTTCCCTTGTTCAATCTTCTAACAAAGTTGGTCGCTTCTTCACCATCTTTTGAGACGTCACTGTTGTTGCTATGTTCTTTTTATTTTTTCTTTCCCTTTTGCTTTGACCTTTTGGATGCTTTGAAGGTTGCTTCTTTTATATCTGGATTTTCCTGTTCAGTTCTCATTTCATATGCTATGAATATTCCATGTAGTTCATCCATGTTTATTGAGTTTAGATCTACTCTTTCTTCTAGTGTTGATATCTTAGGGTCAAATCTCATAGGAAGAGATCATAGTATCTTTTGAACAATTACAGATTCTTTGATTTCTTCTCACAATCCCAAGATTGCATTTACTATTTCATCAGCTCGTAAAAAGTAAGATGCAATGTTCTCATCTTCCTTCATCTTTAGTTGTTCGAACTAACCTCTGTAAGTTTGAAGCTTTGTTGCTTTGAATTTTGAATCTCCTTCATAAATATTTTGAAGTTTTTCCCAAATCTCTTTAACAGATTTATGATGTGCAACTTTGGTGAATATCGATTCTCCAAGACCATCCAAAAGTGAATTTGTGGCTTTGTAATTATTTTGATCGAGTTTCATTGCTTTTTCATTTGTTGGTGGAATTTTTGGTGTTGTGTATCCATCTACAATTAATTGCCAAATTTTAAATCTCTATGCTTGTATATGTGTCTTCATCCTTATGCTTCAAAATGCATACTTATGTCCATCAAATTGTGGTATTCCATTTTTATACATGTTGTTTCTCTCCATGATCTACCTTTCAGTGGTTAAACTGATTTCTGAAGGAACCAGCTCTGATACCAATTGTTGGATTACTGAGAGGGGGGGGTGAATCAATAATAGAGCAATCTAATATTTTTTAACCATATAATGTAAGAATTATATAAATGTAGCATTATCATCCAATATTTGCAGAGTAAATCAACAATGAACAAATGAACAATCATACACATACACAGTGCACCAGTGTTTTTACATGGAAACCGAAAGCGGGAGAAAACCACAGAATGTGTTTTCTATTATGTCTTGAGGAATTACATTCATTGGAAGCACCAACTTCCTTTGTTTTCCAGCTACAACTGGAAGGAGGCTCCAACCCCCTAGTTTCTCAGGCTACAAACTGAGGGAAGCTCCAACTCACCAATTCTCTGGCTACAACTAGAAGGAAGCTACAACCCCCTATGTTCTCCGGATACAACCGAAAGGTGGATAAAACCACTTGTCATTTCCCTGTCCAACCGCCCTGACGTATAAGTATAATGATGTAACCACTGTCACACTATCACTGTGATATATATTGTTGTAAACCTGTATCAATCAACCTACACCAAACAACATGTACCAATAACCTGAACCATGCATCAACCATGCATCAACCTGTACCTCAACCTGTAATCAACTTGTACCATAAACAAGTGCATCAACCATGCACCAACCTGAAATCAAATTGTACCATAAACAAGTGCATCAACCATGCACAAACCAGTACTTCAACCTCAACCAAAATCCCTCATCAATTTCATCATCCAACTCTAATTTGTAACTCTGTAATAGACCCGGTGTATATGATCACATACCTGCAAACATTCCTTAACTTTAACAACAAGAGACTAGCATTTTCATCAAACTTTACTTTAGTCTCACATGACTAGTTTTGGATTAGTCAACAACCCTAACTTGAAATAATCATTACTATGTACCTGTAATGAATAAAGATCTGAAAATCGTACACAATTTTCTTCAGTGTGTTTTATGCAATTCCTTCAGGTGTCACTACTTGGAACCTCTCAGAAAAGGAGTTATAGAAAAAATAGCATACCTTGTTGAATTTTGGCTTAATCTAGAGAGCGAACTTATAGAGTGTGCCCCGCACTGAATATTTGTTGTATGGATCTGAAAATTGCACACATAATACTACAGACTGTACTCTAACCAACACATTTGGTCTTACTAAATTTGGATCTGTTATGAAGAAGTTATGACATTTTTACCCAAAACACGTGTTTTAGACTAGTTTCAGGACTAGCCACAAACCCTATTTTCCACGGAGTGTAACTCCAAAAATACAATGAGCCACAAGCTGAAATTTGTACCATGGCTACTTGGATATGTTTCCTCAATGGCCTCCCAATTTCATGATCTGAATCATTCTAGAAAAAAAATTATTTTGAAAATGGTGAGATGACCTATAAATAACATACCTTAGAAACCAGCATCAAAAGAAATTATCCTCCCTTGAATTTCGATCTTTTTTACTTCACCTTCCCTCTGAAATTCAGCTTAGATATCCTTTGGTTACCTCAGTCACCTATATATATTCAATATGCTCAAGTGTAATTAAAATGAGAGAGCATTTCCTCTTATTTATACTTTCATGTAGTTTCCTCAAGGGGTTACCTTTTAACCATCTTAACCCAATTTGCTTATTTTAGGGCTAACCCACTTCTAATAACCACTTTCCATAATTAGAAAGTTATCCATTTTCTTTATTATTTAAATAATCCTCTTTGACTTTGTCACTTCACTTTATTATTTAAATAATCCTCTTTGACTTTGTCACTTCAATTTATTATTTAAATAATCATCTTTGACTTTGTCACTTCAATTTATTATTTAAATAATCATTTTTTACTTTGCCACTTCACTTTATTATTTAAATAATTTCTTCTTTGCAAGCACTTTGACTTCTTTGACCTTTTGGGGCTTCAAGCCAACATATGAGGGGCCTCCAAATTCGTAAGGCCATAACTCTCAAACCATGAGGAGTTATGTGATGTTGCACATACCACCAGAAATGGCATGACATGTACTATTCATCTAGAATAGTCTTACCTGCAAATATATCAAAAATCATACCATTATACATCAAACAATCTTGGGTCCATTACCCAAACCTTTGTGCTACCAGAATTCGCTACCGGACTTTCTTCAAGGGTTGACATCAATGACAAACAACCCAATTAATCAACAGTTATTAGCCTCTTTGAGCCTCTAGGGCGTCATATTTGGCCAAGTATTTCTTGCTGATGTAATAAATTTGTGCTACAACCATTAGGGATACAATAAAACACTCTTAAGCCCTTACTTTACTCACTAATCTACCATAAGAATTTGCTTGCAAGTTGTTATTGATAATCTACTTGATATTGGTTAATTGTTGGGAAAGTAGTTTGTTGATTTATTGGGGTATATTTTGCTATTGTAGAAATATTTTGCTACAACCATAAGGCTGTCATAATATCTCTTCAATAACATCACTTAACAACCTGACTTTATCACTGAAGTCTTGTTTTATCTTACATGAGTTATACTAGTCAATGCTAGCTTAATCTCTTGCATCTTTACTTGACTTTCAGTGACATATCTAACAACTTTTATTATCATTTACTTGTTGATTTATATCATAGTTTACTGTTGCTATATAGGACATCAAGCTTCACTTGCTTGTCCATTTTCATATTGGGCTTATATATTTTTATTTTTTCTTGTCTCGGGTAGGTACAATTCTCTTCTATGGGTACTCAAGGCTCTGGAAACTATTTACCATCACCAAGACTCATTTCCAAGCCATATTCAATTTCTTATCTTGACCTATAAGGGCATCACCTTCCATTACTCCACTTTCCATCTCATTTCCCCCTAGGGTCACTCGAGATACCCCCCTTGTGTAGGATTTATCCTTCACTAAAGTGAGGGGAGTACCTATCTAAGGTGATAGTGGGTAGCTATTCCCAAAGTTCTCTCCATATTGTGGATTGGGTCGGACTTTTCCCAACCTACACTTTGTGTGATAACATTTTGGTGTCGCTATCAGGGAGGATTTTGAATCCTCTTTCGTTCCCTAACAACATCTTGGCAAGCTTTGTTCCCAAATCATTTTTCCCTATCTTTCCTGGCGACTCCACTTGATGGAAGCTCCCTCTCCTCCCTTTTGATGAACTTTATGAAGTTCATCTGGCGACTCCACAACCCAAGAACCCACCTTTTCGTGATTACCCTTTCCATCTTTTGATGAGCCTTGAGTTCATCTGAAAACTTCATTAAAGTGTCATTCCAGGAAATGAAATTATGGCACCATGGGGTGAAACCTTTCCCAGAGCTTGTCATATCTCAAAGTAGACACTTTTACATATGGAAAGAGAAAAAGTTGTTGATGAAGTCATTGAGAAACTAATGAATATTTTAAGAGGATTATCTCAAGAATCTACCGAAGAACAATCCCTTGTGGATTAAGAGATGCTTGAAGAACATATATATGAAGAAAGTTACTAAGAAGATCCTGATGAAAATCCAGACAAAACTTTTTATCCATGCTCCCATTTGATAAAGATGAAGTTTTGCTGCCTCGATTTCCTCCTAGAGTGATTAGCATCAAGGAAAAAGATTATCATGAGGTTTACCAAACCCTTGAAGAGGAGCAGAAATTACCCCATGAAGGCTTGATTGAAGAAGTGAGTCCTTGGGAAGAAGAACATGAGTTACCTCATGAATATGTTGAGCACTTCAATGACTTAATCCATGAAGAGGATCTTCGTGAAGATGAAGTTTTTGTGTCTTCCCTTCCATTTGATGAA
>ML837656.1:11299-34943 GCA_009831015.1 Picea engelmannii | reverse complement strand
GAACCATAACTACTGCAGCAACAATACACAAGTTGCAGTAAACCAAGATAACAAGAAGAATAACCATGCACAAGAACACAAAAAGTATCCTGGGAAAACCCTTCTCAAACAAGGGGAAAACCCCAGCAATCCTTTGCTATATTCTCAAGAGAATATCTACCATTCCACCACCAAACCTAGCACACAATAGGGTCCTACTATGACTGAGAAAACTAACTCCTAGAGAAGTGTGAATTGCAGTCCTCATAATTTCATACCACAACTTTTGAAATCATGAGATGACAAGTGAGTGTGTAATCCTCAATGGGGATTCACCTTTATTTATACAATAACTGACACAACAAAAGGTGTGTCTATTGGCACAATAGGGCYGACCTGTACAACTTAATAATATAATTAATAATTACACAATATTAATTATCTTTCACATGGTGGGGCCAACTTGTACCCTTCACATCACAAATTAGGGTTACAAGCAAATCTTACTCTCAGACAATATAGCAAGGATCTCACATGTCCACTAGGGACGCATTCACATGTGCTTAGCCACAGGGATGTCATACTCAAAAGATCTCTATCTCAACTGATTTCACAGGAGAGTCATCTGGAGTACCATCTCAAGCCAACTTAACTAAGTCCACAGGAGTACAAGGCAAGAGACCATCTCAAGTTGACTCAACTCAATCCAGAGGAGTACAAAGCAAGAGAGCACACATCATAACAACTCAGTCCAGAGTCTGATGCACACCCATCACATGGGAACACCTCTCACAGGGGCACACATCGACTCAACTCAATCCATAGGAGAACAATACAGCCATCAAAAGGGCACACCCAACACATGGGCTCTCTCACAGGTCGACTCAACTCAATCCATAGGAGAACGTATCCTGGAGCATGTCACACAATGCTGCAATCATCAACATGGTCAACCCAGAAAAATCAGATACTTTTGCTACCAAATGAAAGTATTTTTATGTTGGGACTTTTGGCATGGATTTGTAGATAAAGAAGCAACATATTCTGAGTGTGGAAAAAGAGTTTATCTATATGCCCAAGGTCGTCCCTTATCTCATTTCCTCTTCTCTGGGAAATCATCAAGTTTTCTTGGGACCTCTTCCCAACATTTAGGAAGCAATGATATTTTAAGTGAAGATGAAGACCAGTCATCATCTATACATGGTAGCCCTCTTCAGAGAGGGATTGATCAAGCTTGTGGCTATCATTTCAGGCAGGATTTTCGGGATGATCGGGATTTTGTTTTCTCTTTCCAGCGGGATCTCCCCTCTCCCTCCCATCTCCAAGAGATTTCTTTCATGATTTATTATATGTTTTTTTGTATCCATAATTATCATGTGCTTGACTTATCTTTGTTGTATCACATAATTAAGCACAAAGGAAGGTACCTCCATGAGATGATCAGTTGGTTGCACTAGTTGTACGATTTCACCTGACGTCTACAGAACTTGACCACCATGGACCTCAAGCCTCATGTAAGTAGGTAGGTCATCTTGCTTTCCTACATTTTCATCTGGATTGTTCATGATAGTTTAGTTGCATTTCATTTTTGACTTTCATTTTTCTCCATTTGCATTATTAATTTACATGTTTTTATTTCATCATATTATATGAAAAATGCAAAATTCTTCTTTTAGAGAATTAGTTGCCGATTTTGAAATTTTGATTTTGGTTATATGAACAAAGGGTGAGTGAGCCACCCTAGATTTCAAGGTTTTATGTTTCAGTGTAGGCACAGGTCCGACGAGGAGATGTTGAGGTTTACATGCACTCTACGGTGAGTACATGTCCCTGAGTAGGAGCCAAATGTTATCCCCAATTTCTAGGGATAACTAAGGAGACGATGTCTCGAAGCCCTCAGGTTGTAGACATGGAGTACCGAGAGATAGATGATTGACAACATCCACATGCACTCACAAAGACTTGCTTCACCACAACACATCCTGGGTTCATCACGATGGCATTCGCCACATCATCTTTCTTTTGGAAGATGATGGGTCTTTCTCCATGAGGTACAAGTCAGGTATTGTAGTAAGTATCACTTTAATACTTGAGGCATTTGAATATGTTGCATTTAAAGTTGCTTTTGATTATAGAACATCTGCTTAGAAATTATGCTATTTTCCCTATTTTACCTTGGTGGTTGAATTGCGCCCTAGTAAGTGGTCACCCTTGGGGATGGGTTTTTTACTAGGAGTTCCCTTGACGAGACATCGTGCCATTCCTGATCACACTTATCACCTTTCACATTTCATCCTTTCATCTCCTTATCTTTTAGGATTTTTCAATGTACTGACCCAAGAAGGGATTGTAACTCACTTCATGGAAAGAAGGGGTTGAATACCCACAGGGAATGTAGATGGGAAAATATAAAATCCAAAACTTTAACCTTCCATATTTTCTCCCAAATAGGTATTCAGAACAATGAAACATTTCTCCTAAAAAATCAAAGACCTGCAAAAACAGATACACATATATAAAAATGCCCCACTTGTTGAGGGATCTACACAAGTGCATTGCAAGCTTTTCTTTACCCCTATGGCACTTTGTGTACCTCTCCCTTCAAGTGACATTGTGGTATTTCCCCCTAAGTTTTATGTTACCCATTAGGAGTACCCAGACGTTCTGGACCCTAATTAATTAATGGAAAATAAATGGGTTTGGAAAAACAATGTATTGAAAATGAAGGTGCAACACACCCTCTACAAAGGCACCCATAAATGAGACAATACGAACCCTTGTATGTCATGAACCCCATGCCCAAAATTCTTACCCCCCATCCACTTCATATTCTCCACATGACTTAGAGAGGGTCCACCTAGGAAACACTCCTTGACTCAAGGAACGATTTACCCAATAGGTCACCTTGTCAACCCTCCCATACGTAAACTTAGTAAATTGCATAGGGTCTTTGAGCACTTGTTTAATTTGATAAGGTAGTTTTGATGCACATGTTTAGGTGGCTCTTGTACTAAATGTGATTTTACTTGCCATGATGCTTTGACTTGAGATCCTTGGAGGGTGCACTTGTTTGTCTTTGCAGGACCTTATTGATAGACGTTTTGGAGGAACAAGCCCAGCGTGGGCCTTCATTGGGGCAAGAATCCCACAAGTTGAATGCCATGACCCACACCCTGGGACCAATTGGATGATGGATGCTGCCTTTGGAGGAAAGAGAGGACACTTTAGATAGTGACACCTAGCCCTCTTCTAGACCAACAACTTTCCGGGGAGATATTACGCCACTTTTCTAGGCTTGGCGTCTTGTTTTGGGGCTAGGGCATGTGGTGGTTGATGGACACTTGGAAATTTTGGATGGGAGGACCCCTTGCATTGTGGAGGAGAAACTTGGCTTGAGGACACATTGCCTTTGGCGGCCTAGCGCTTTCTCCTACAACCTCAGTGACTTCACTAAAGTGCCAAAATGTTGCTTTTTAGGGAGATGATGTCATGTTTTTAGGGTTTATTCATGTGCAAATTTTAATTTATTTTGTAAAGGGGCAAAGTAAAGGAGGTCGGCCTCCTTACTTTTTGGTTTACCCTAACTAAATGTGGACAAACTTCTTTAGGAGGTTTTGTAATATAAATAAGGATCATTTTCATTTCATTTCTATCATAGCTCTCTCATTAGAGAAGACTACTTGGCTGAAATTTGCACCGTACTTGGGCAATTTGGACTATCTATCTCTTGTGCAACTATCTTTTGTTTTTTTTTCTTGGTATATTTTGGAGCTAAGTTGGTGCGCACCTCTTGGAGGCTTGGTTTCTTGCCTTGGATCTATATTGCTTGGCAACCTAGGGTTTGTTCATGCTATTTTGTGGAATTGGTAAGGAAATTTCTGCATTTTTTGGTGTTTTCTTCTAGTTTCATTAATATTCTTGTCTTAAACCCTTGGACAAGTATAAGAGCATACACCCTCCACCAAGTTCCATTTTATTTTCAATTTGACAAGTCATTTTTTACAAGGTTGTTAGGAGGAGTAAAAGGGATTATACCCTCCTAGCCTTACCTCAGTTGTTTCTTGCATGCTCTAAAGAGTAGAAGGGCCTACACCCATAGATATATTGTGGAATCAACACTCATAACCAAGACTCCATTTACCCATAGATTAAAGGCACTAATCTGAAATTTTCATTGGAGAAATAAATTACTAGCATTGGAATGCGTGATTTTACAACATTTTCAAATTGTTTGAAGTGGAACCAACTCTATATGTTATTAGCCTCTTTGAGCCTCTAGGGCATCATATTTGGCCAAGTATTTCTTGTTGTTGTAATAAATTTGTGCTACAACCATTAGGGTTGCAGAAAAACACTCTTAAACACTTACTTTACTCACTAATCTACCATAAGAATTTGCTTGCAAGTTGTCATTGATAATCCACTTGATATTGGCTAATTGTTGGGAAAGTTGTTTGTTGACTTCTTGGGGTATATTTTGATATTGTAGCAATCTTTTGTTATAGCAATAAGGTTTTCATAACATCTCTTCAATAACATCACTTAAGAGCCTTACTTTATCACTGAAGTCTTTCTTTATCTTACTTGAGTTATACTAGTCAATGCTTGTTTAATCTCTTGCATCTTTACTTGAATTTCAGTGACATGTCTAACATCTTTTATTATCATTTACTTGTTGATTTTTATCATAGTTTATTGCTTCTATATAGGACAGAAAACTTCACTTGTTTTTCCATTTGCATATTGGGCTTGTATATTTTTTTTTTCTCTTGTCTTGGGCAAGTACAATTCTCTTCTGCAGGTACTTAAGGCTCTGGAAACTATTTACCATCACCAAGACTCATTTCCAAGCCATCTTCCATTTCTTAGCTTGACCAATAGGGGCATCACCTTCCATTACTTCACTTTCCATCACATTTATGTTGAAATTAATGCAATTGCGAGAGACATTCTCCGGGAGGATGACAAAGACCCTAGTTGTGATCTAGGGCCCCCAGTACACTCATGGGGTTCTTGGTCTAGGACCAAGCAGCTAGAGCCATGGAAAAAGACTCGATCCCCCGGTGTATTGTTGGGGTTCTTGGTCAAGGACCAAGCATTTTGATGGTATAAGTCCCTAGATGTGTCCTAGGGCCCCTGGATGTGTTCCAGGGAATCCTTGCTCAATGCTTGGATTGATCTTTGGTTAAGTACCTAGGTGGATAAGACCCTAGTTATGATCTAGGGCCCCCGGATGTGTTCTGGGGTATCCTGGTCTCGGACCAGTCAGTTTCTTGGTTAATTACCAAGCCGAGATGATGTGTGATATTCTTCTCTCTCGGAATGGACCATGAGACCTGGGAGCAGATAAGAAGAAGGACATGATCACATCATTGACCTTCCTCTTATGTTGGGATGATAAAAGCTTATAAGTTATATCATGAGACTCATGTGGACATTCTGCCATTAAAGAAGAACTTATTATTGACTTTGTCTTCTTGTTTTGAAACCCCTGGCTTGAGTTACCCCCCCCGCCCATAATTTTTGTTTGGGTGTTGGTTTGATTCTTTGCTTCTTCCTAAAGAAATATAGCCGCCTTGTTTTTGAAACCCCTCTCCTTGACTTGTTATTTACTTGTTGGCTTTTATAATTTAACATTTAATATTTTATATTATAAAATATTATTTGTTTAATTGTTTAATTGTTAGGGTTTAAACCTAACCCTAAAATTAAGTCTTTTGAGCTAGCCCTAACCTACCTACCAAAACTATAAATTAAAGAGACCTGTCCTCACTCACCTCACTCACACTCTCTTCTAAGCCGAGTTTTGATCTGAGATTTTCTACGAATCCTTCTTGTTCAAATTGTTGAGTGGTTACGGCCCCTCTAGGACATGTCTTCTTGGTGTATTAAGCCATTGTGGGCTTACCATCTCCAGCCTCCTGTTGACGTTGACCCTAAGGGTCATTTACAGTCAGTCGAATAGGTTATTCTCATTGCTCTTGTTGTTCTGGTGATTTTTCTTTATGTTGTCATTGTCCTCATCCGTGTTGGTATTGACCTGTGTATGCTGATACAATCATATTCTTTGTTGGTGCAACCCTATGTATGCTACTTCACCTCATCTACTTGAATTCCTAGTACCTTGATCAGGGTTTGAAAGGGCATCCCTAAAACTACTAGTGCTTTTGTCTATTGTTGTAGCAGTTTTTGTATTTTATGAACTGAAGTTTTTAGGGTTGTTTGAGGCTTCCTTTCAGTCACTAGGTTGAATAATATTGTTCTGTTCTTAGCCCTATTGCTTGATGTTGGCATGGAATCTTGATTCTCAGCCAACTGGTCAGTGTTTGGTCCACTACCCTAAAAGGTTCTTCTTGGCAATTTGGTCAAAGGATTATGATGAGATCTACCCTAAGGGTTTGATACATGATTCCTTAAAGCTTTTTCTGAGTATACAGAAAAGAGGATAACAGCAGCATATCATGGAATCTTTTTCTTTGTTTGGATAAGGTAATACTCAGATTTATGTTATTAGATTTACATCAGAAATTTTAAAGTATTGTTGATCTAGAATTACAATAGCAAGTGTTTAGAAAATAAATAAAATTGTTTTTGTTTCTGGATAGTTTACATTTTTCCCTTAAATTCTAACATGGAATCAGAGCTTAGGGAGTGAAAATATATCTTTTGTGGCATACTTTTGAGCCTGCGTAGATCCACTATTAAGAGTTTGTTTTGCATATCAACAATGAGTTTGTTTTGTATTAGATCTCTTCTGTACACAGTTTTCAGTATGGATTCATCTTTAGTCAAAGCGGAAGATGGGATTGAAGGGGCTTCAAACTTCAATGCCTGGAAGGCTAGAGTATTTAATATCCTAGAAGAAGGTGACTTGGATGAGTTGGTTACCAGGGTGATGGAAGATCCTACTTTAAATACAGGAAGAGAAGCCTATAAGAAGAGGCAGGCCAAAGCCAAGAGGGTCATTTTTTACTCAGTTAAAGACAGCACGATGCCTCTTATTGCTCATCTAAGGACAACTAAGGAATGTTTTGATGCCGTAGAAAATTTATATGAAAAGAAATCCCCAACTCAGAAAAGGAACATGAAGAAACAACTAATTACATTGAAGATGGGCAAGGATGAAACCATCTCTGCCTTCTTTTCAAAAATTACACAAACAAGAGATCAGCTTACAACAATTGGAGTTGCAGTAGATGATGATGACCTTGTACAAACAGAAGTAGATGGTCTTCCTTAATAATGGGAGACATTTATCTCATTAGTAAATGGAAGATAAGTTCAACCCAACTTCGAGATATTATGGCATGATTGCTTGGAAGAAGAGGGTAGACTTAAAAGCATAAATGAACCCTCAACGGTGAAAGACCATGCTCTTTCAGCCAAAGCCAAGAAATGGAAGAGGTTTCCTCAACACAAATGCAAAGGTAAGACACCTCAAGGTAAGCACTCTCTTTCTCACTCTCATTTATCTAAAGTAAGATGATTTAACTGTAACAAGCTAGGTCATTATGCAAAAGACTGCGGGAACCCTCCTTCACAACAGAAACGGAAAGGTAGGTTCCATGCTTCAGTTGCAACTGAGGAAGAAGAGCCTCAAAGAAAGAGAACCAGAGTTGTTACTAAAGAACAAGAACAACACAAAGAAAGTTATATTGTTTCATCTCTCTCTGATGTTGTCACCAAATCAGAAGAAATTTGGTTAGTGGACAGCGGGGCCTCCAAGCACATGACAGGCTTCAAACAAAACCTTATAAACTACTGAGATAAGAAGTTCAATGTGAAGGTAGAATTGGGTGATGGTGGCACTTATGCCATCAAAGGAATTGGATCAACATCTTTTCAGCTTCAGTCAGGTAATGTATTTCACATTGAAGAAATTCTTTATGTTCCTAGATTAAAGAAAAATCTTATCTCAGTTGCAGTTCTAGAAAGTAAAGAGTACACAGTCGCCTTCTCCAAAGGAAATGCTCTTATGTGGCCCTCAAATGAAAGTATGAACTCAGCCATGACAATCAGAGTTCAAGAAGGTGGACTTTACAAAGTCACTAGTCAAGTTATTCAAGCATTACCTCGTGAGATGATCAAACCCTGCGAACTATGGCACAAAAGGTTTGGACATCTCAACTATAATGCTCTCCCAGGTTTTCAAAAGATGGTAACAGGTATGCCACTTTCTTCTTTTGAGCATGATAGTATTTGTAGAAGTTGTGCTCTTGGTAAAAATACAAAGAAATCTTACCCTCATAGTAATAGAAAAACTAATGATATATTTGATCTTATTCATTATGATCTCTGTGGACCTATGACTGCTCCATCCATGAATGGTTGTCTTTTTTATATCAATTTTATTGATGATTTTTCTCATAAACCTTGGATTTATTTTTGGAAAATTAAAGATGAATCTTTCAGTAAATTTCGTGATTTTAAGAATCTTGTTGAGAATCAGACAGGTAGACATATCTATATTTTCAGAACAAACAATGGAAAAGAGTTTGACTTCCACAAGTATGATGATCTCTATCAGGCTTCTAGGATTATGGGGGAGCTGATAGTGCCTTATAATCCTCAGCAAAATGGGGTTGCAGAAAGAAAGAATATGATAATTTGTGAAGTAGCCAAAGCTATGATGTATGATCAGAATCTTCCATTGTCTCTTTGGGTCAAAGYTGCAAGTACYGCAKTCTATATTCAGAATAGGTGTCCTCATAASGCCCTGGAAGAGAAAACTMCAGAAGAAGTCTTCATCGKTRAGAAGCCTTCAATTGATCATTTGATAATTTTTTGTATTCCTATCTACATTCATGTACCAAAAGAAAAGAGGACTAAGTTAGAGCCCTCTAGAAAGAAAGGCACTTTTGTGGGGTACAGTGAGACCTCAAAAGCATATCAAATCTATGTATCAAGGCAAAAGTATATAGAGGTCAGTAGATATGTGACCTTCCATGAGGAATCTTCCTTTCGTCATTCCAAAGAACTTCCCTGTGATACAGAGGAGCAGGAAGCTCCATCTCCAAAACTTTCAGATGAGCAGAGGGAGGAGGCTAGAGAGCCTTCAGTGGACTACATAAGGGATTCTATTGAGTTTCCCTTAGAGAAACCTCCTGCCAAAAGGAATTCATCTTGGTGTCGTGAAAATTTAAAGGAAGAGAAAAACATGTAGCACCTAAAAGAACTTTCAGAGAAAGCAAGAAACTAGATAAGTACTTAGGTTTGATAGCTCATTTGAATCTTGTGATTGACTCTGAACCTTCCACTTTTGATGAGGTTGTCAAGTATAAAGTGTGGAAGGCTTCCATGATAGAAGAATACGAGTCAATATTGAAGAATGATGTATGGGAAGTGGTCCCAAGACCTCAAGGAAAATTAGTAGTAACCTCTAAATGGATTTACAAAATAAAGCATGAAATAGATGGCAGTGTTGAAAAATTCAAAGCTAGATTTGTGGCTCGTGGTTTCTCTTAGAAAGAAGGTATTGATTATGATGAGATATTTTCTCCTGTAGCTAGGTATACCTCTATCGGACTCATCATTTCTCTTGCTTCAGTCTTTAATTGGAAACTTCACCAAATGGATGTTAAGACTGATTTTCTTAATGGTGAAGTTGAGCAAGAGGTTTATATCGAGCAGCCTGAGGGTTTAGTGATCCATGGGAAAGAATCCCATGTCTGCAAACTCGAGAAATCTTTGTATGGATTGAAACAGGCTCTGAGAGCTTGGTATGGAAGAATCGATAGTTTTCTTCAGAGTCTTGGGTTCTCCAAGAGTATAGAAGATCCTAATCTTTATATAAAGATTGTGAAGAATCATCTTGTTATCTTGGTTCTATATGTGGATGATTTGTTCCTTACTAGGGAAAAACATCTGATAGCTCAAACTAAGAGGGAGCTATCAGCAGAGTTTGAAATGAAGGACTTGGGTCTTATGCATTACTTTCTTAGTGTTGCAGAAACATGGTGAGATCTTTCTCTCACAAAGTAAGTATGTAGTTGATGTGCTTCGCAGATTTGGGATACTAGACTGTAAGCCCATGACCACACCTATGATTTCTAACCTGAAGAAGTTACATGATCAAGCTACAGGTTCATATCCAGAAGACCTTACAGCATATCGTCAGATTATTGGGTCCTTGATGTATCTAGTACACACTAGACCAGACATTTGTTATGCAGTAAATTCCCTCAGTTAGTTCATGTGTAATCCAAAACACATTCATATGGTTGTCATTAAACATATTCTCAAATATGTATGGGGGGACTATAGCTTATGGGCTCAGATACACCTCTAATGGAGGGGTAATGCTTCATGGCTATACAAATTAAGATTGGATGGGCAGTATAGTGGATCGGAAGAGCACTTCTAGATATTGTTTCAGATTGGGTTCAGCTATGATCTCCTGGTCCAGCATGAACCAAGGCTCCATATCCCAAAGCACTGCAAAGGCATAATACATTGTTGCAAGTGTTGTGAGTAGAGAAGCAGTATGGCTCAGAAATATACTCTCATATTTGTTCAATGATGAGCTGGAACCCACAGTAATTCACTGTGATAACCAAAGATGTATAAAGCTCTCCGAGAATCTTGTGTTTCATGAAAGATCGAAACACATTGAGATGAGATATCACTATGTTCGAGACATGGTGCAGAAGAACAGTCTCAGTATTCAGTATGTTTCGACGGCGGAACAAACTGCAGATATTTTGACCAAGCCCCTGTCATTGACAAAGTTTTTGTATTTTCGAGACAAGTTTGGTGTTGTTGAGAATGCCTCTCTCACTGAGAGGGATTGTTAAAATTAATGCAGTTGCAAGAGCCATTTTCCAGGAGGATGGAAAAGACCCTAGTTGTGATATAGGGCCCTCGATACACTCCTGGGGTTCTTGCTCTAGGACCAAGCAGTTAGAACCATGGAAAAAGACCCTAGTTAGGGCCCCCGGTGTATAGTTGGGGTTCTTGGTCAAGGACCAAGCAATTTGATGGTATAAGTCCCTATATGTGTCCTAGGGCCCCTGGATGTGTTCCAGGGAATCCTTGCTCGGTGCTTGGATTGATCCTTGGTTGTGTACCTTGGTGGATAAGACCCTAGTTGTGATCTAGGGCCCCTAGATACGTTTTGGGGTATCTTGGTCTGGGACCAGGTAGTTTCTTGGTCAAGTACCAAGCCGAGATGATGTATGATCTTATGCTTGCCCGGGATGGTCCATGATACATAGGAGCAGTTAAGAAGAAGGATATGATCACATCATTGACCTTCCTCTAATGCAAGTATGATAAAATCTTATAAGTTATATCATGAGACTCATGTGGACATTCTGCCATTAAAGAAGAACTTCATGTTGACTTTGTCTTCTTTTTTTGAAACCCCTGGCTTGAGTTACGCCTCCCCCTTAATTAGTGTTTGGGTGTTGGTTTGATTCTTTGCTTCTTCCTAAAGAAAGCTAGCAGCCTTTTTTTGAAACCCCTCTCCTTGACTTGTTATTTACTTGTTGACTTTTATAATTTAACATTTAATATTTTATTATAAAATATTATTTGTTTAATTGTTAGTGTTTAAACCCAACCCTAAAATTAAGTCTTTTGAGCTAGCCCTAACCTACCTACCAAAACTATAAATTAAAGAGACCTCTCCTCACTCACCTCACTCACACTCTCTTCTAAGCTGAGTTTTGATCTAAGGTTTTATGCGGCTCCTTCTTGTTCAGACTGTTGAGTGGTTGTGGCCCCTCTAGGATAGGTCTTCTTGGTGAATTAATCCACCATGGGCTTACCTTCTCCAACCTCCTGTTGTCGCTGACCCTAAGGGTCATTTCCAGCCAGTCTAATAGGTTATTCTCATTGTTGTTGTTGTTTTGGTGATTTTTCTTTGTGTTGTCGTCCTCCTCATCTGTGTTGGTACCGACCTGTGTATGTTGATACAGTCATATTCTCTACTGGTGCAGCCCTATGTATGCTACTTCACCTCATCTACTTACAGTCCTAGTACCCTGAACAAGGTTTGAAAGGGCAGCCCTAAAACTACTAGTACTTTTGTCTATTGTTGTAGCAGTTTTTGTATTTTCTGAAGTGAAGTTTTTAGGGTTGTTTGAGGCTTCCTTTCAGTCACTAGGCTGAATAGTAATGTTATGTTCTTAGCACTATTTCTTGATGTTGGCATGGCATCTTGATTCTCATCCAACTAGTCAATTTTTGGTCCACTACCCTAAAAGGTTCTTCTTGGCAATTTGTTCAAAGGATCATGATGAGAACTACCCTGAGGGTTTGATACATGATTCCTTAAAGCTCTGAGCATACAGAAAAGAGGATAACAACAACATATCATGTAATCTTGTTTTGTGTTTGGCTAAGGTAATACTCAGATTTATGTTATTAGATTTACATCATAAATTTTAAAGTATTGTTGATCTAGAATTACAATAGCAAGTGTTTAGAAAATAAATAAAATTGTTTTTGTTTCTAGATAGTTTACATTTTTCCCTTAAATTCTAACAATTTCCCCCTAAGGTCACCTGGGATACCCCCCTTGTGTAGGATTTCTCCTTCACTAAAGCGAGGTGAGTACCTATCTAAGATGACAATGGGTAGGTATTCCCAAATTTCTTGCCATCTTGTGAATTGGGTCGAGCTTTGTCTGTCCTACAATTTGTTCAATAACAGATCCTAAGGTAAGAGAGGAAGATTTTCAACAAGGAATATTAGTACTTATGTCGGACAAGAAAAGGGTAAGCCCAATATGTGCAAAGAATTTAACTGTTTATGGTAAGGCCCTTATAAGATTGAGAAGAAACTTGAGGACAATTCATTTTACTTATCCAAATTGTTTATGGAAAGGCCCTTATAAGATTGAGAAGAAACTTGGGGACGATTCCTTTTACTTATCCACACTAGAGGGAAGGAAATTGCCACTACCCATTAGTGGATCCCTTCTCAAACCTTGTTATACAGAAGGAACCTAACTTCTTAGGTTTAAAGTAGGGTAGGTTAGAATTGGTTTGTGCTTGCCTTATTGCATTTATTTTCTTTTTTTTATATTATTTATTACTTTATTATGCATCCATGTTAGTTTTACATGTATTGATGAAAATGAAAAAATTTATTTCCCACATTGATTTTATATTTTCCATAAACCAGGGTGGATAACATCCCCCTCCCTTTGTTGCTAATGATTTTATGTTATAATGTAGCAGGAATTTTAGAGTGATGCAGGTTGTAGGTCTTGGAGGACTAGAGATGTTGAGGTTCTCATGCGCTCTACGATGTGCACATATCCCCATGTTGGAGCCTGATGTTACCCCCTATCACCTAAGGGTAACTAGAGGAGATCATGTCTCATGGCCCGCAATGAAGACAATGATCTTGATGATGATGATCAATATTCTCCATAGATAGCAGCCCTTAGATGCCTCATTGCAGATCAATGTATCTCAACACACCAGATCAACATGGTTCATTGGAAGATGGTGGTCTAGCACATTATGAGGTACATTAGTCTGTGTTTCATATAAAGTGTCATAATTTAGGCATTTGACATGTGATTGAGGATCATGAGTTGAAGTTGGATAATAAATCATAAGCTCAAAAGTTATGCACTTTGCCTTGTTTCACCTTGGTGACCATCATTAGTGTCCTAGTATTGTGTTGTCACTCTTGGGGAACAAGGGTACTACTGGGAGATTTTGATAAGAGTAATGTAATGTTTTAACACTGTCCATCATGGGGCCTTTCACAATGTACTATACTTCGGTAATGATTGTTACATGTACACCAAAAATACGTGTGGTTCATCCTCCTCTGAGAAGAAGGGCTAGAATGTCTAGGTTGATGTAGTTGCTATTAAAATAAAGAATGTTATAAAATAAAGAAAGGAATGTGGGATAATGAATGGCCAACCTTAAAATCCAAAGGCCAGCTTGATCTCTACCCCCTTGCTATGAGGCGATCGTCGTTGGTCCTAATGCATTGAATGCATATCAAAATGAAAGAAATTAATCCCAACAAGAAAGAAAAGAAAGAATAAATTGCTTGAACACTGAAAAGGGGACTTGCAATGCATAAAAATAATGTCAAAAGAAAAGAAAGGGGTTTGGAATATACACACTACCAAGGAAAGGGTATCTCAAGTAGCAAGCGCTCCCTCCACAAGGGCGCTCATGGAAATGGACCAAGCACGGTACCTTGCATGTTAATGACTCAATCACCATGAAGGAACCCCAACACATTTTCATTCACCATATTTACACTTTGATGTGTCTTCTCAGGAACTATTCCTCTAACTGAGTATTGGCACACCTAATAGGGTCTTTTGATGGTCATCTTGTATATAAACTTGCCAAATTGCATAAATCTTGAGCTAATGTGGAGTTTGAAGGGGATATCTAATGTGAATTCCTCATGTGGCTTATGTATTAAGTGATAGCTTACTTTGTATGATTCTAAGGACTCTTGTGCCTTGTGATTATTGGTCTTGCTTGATTCTAGGGATTTCACTGACTTGGGTGCACTTGACATGGTCCTTTCGAGGACATCCTTATGATTTCACTAGGATGTTGTGCATTATATACACGATATGGCACTTGTGATGCAAAGCATTGGGTCACATCATGACTTGACACATTCAAATACATCCCCTCATACCTCCTAGATCCTGGACGATGCACAAATGAGCTCTCATTTGCAAATATGGTCATATTGGTTGACAAATGGGAAGGAAGCCCACATCTTGGAAAATGCACCTCAGAGCTTGTTAGGCATTGGATGGAGAACATTGCACTTGGACATGACTAGACACCATTCAGAGAGGCGATGTTACTTCATTCCACCTTGGACGCTGACCTTTTCACCTTGGATGTTGAGCATATGAATGATGACGTCATGCGTTGTGATGTTTTCATGATGATTGGGGCTTGCTTCCCATTTGGGCATCCGCTTGGATGATGAGTTGGGGTCTTTTGATGATGAGACATGACCTTTGGTGAGGAGATTTCACCTTTCACCATGCTTTGCACCTTTTGATGATGAGACATGGCCTTTGTAGGCCCTTGCACCCTTCTAAAGCATGACATCATCCTTGTTGTGGCTTCCTACACCCACGTGTGATATTGGAGGAGACGTTTTGGTGTATTAGCATGTATTATTATTCTTTGAGACTATTTGAGGGGTCATCCTTACCTATCTTACTTGTATCATGGATCATTTGTATTTTGGGGAGCTTTAAGGGGTTGTAGCGCTAGGTTTGCCTCGTATAAGAGACTAGCGCTACCTCATGGCAAAATCATAACTCATCACTTGTAAGAAACACTTTTATTTGCTCTCTACTCTTCTTTTCTACTATGGAGTACTTGTGTGCACCTTTTGGAGGATGATCTTGTGGATGCTTTCTTGGTTTTGATGGATGACTTATGAAACTAGGGTTTCCTCAAGCATAGTGATTTGGCTTAGTAAGTGTTCTAATCCAATTTTAAGTGTTTATTCATGGTATATTTGGTGTATGCTCTATTAGATGGTTAATAGTTGCATGTTATCTTGTATCTTGAATGATTTTGTTGAAACCCTAAGGAAGGATTAAGATTGTTTATCCCCTTCCCTTATTTTGTTCATCTAAATTTGGTTGAAGCATCTAGGGCGAAAGTTAGGGATTAAGATTGTTTATCCCACTAACCTTGTCTTTTCTCTTGGTTAAAGTCTAGGGTTTATGATTGTCTAAATTCTAGGGTTTGACCTAGTGTACTTGATCCTCTTGTTAGATGCATTAGAAGTAGGACGGCACCTAGGGTTTATGATGGTATAAACCTTAGGGTTTCTTTCCTAAAAGTTGAAGCCTAGGTCTATGATGTTATAGCCCTAGGGTTTGATTTCACATCTTGTGCTCCTAGCCTCCATAGAAGGTTGTTGCATAGACTCCATTTTCCCAAGGGGAGAAAACAACACTAATCTCTCTCACTTACAAGTGATATAAAACCCTAAATCAACTCTCTCTCTCCCATAGATTTTATGATAGCTTTAGGATCTTGCATCTTCATGGTCTAACATCTTGCTTTTAATGGTTGGAATCATCTCTAACATACTCATTGCTGCAATTTTTACATTTTCAGCCATTAGGGTTTGCTAACTTGCATCTAAATAACATACTTTCATGCTCTTTTCTCATGCAATGATGGTGAACAGTTCATAAGTATCTTACTTGTTATTAGGCATATTTTCCATGGTCCTCTTGCTGATTTTAGAGCTAATTCATTGCTGCTGATATAAAACTGTTATTGCTAAAGTATACAATCACTTATTTCAAGTTTAGCAATCATTGGTCTATGGTTTGTTGATCTTTCACCTAATATTTAAAACAGATATCTCATCTCATTTCATTAATTTAGAACCATTTACTTGCTGCTGTTGTAAAACTGTTATATGCTGAAGCATCTTGCCTTTATTTCTAGTTTTGCTACAACCATAGTTTTTTCTTTGATAGTTAGTGTTTTGTGGCTTTTAGGTGACCCCTTGATTGAAGTAGATCTCTTATTTCACCTCAGAAACACCCCTCACACAAGCACTATCAACTTGCTTTGTCTAACTCACCTTGATCTTACCGCTAACTTAACCAATCAAGCAACCAACATAGGGGGCTATAAACTTTCCCTTAGCTTGTGATAGGATCCCTTGAGGTTGCAAGGGAAGTATCCCTTGTGTTGGATCCTCATCCACCACTAGAACAAGGGAAGTACTTTCCGAGGTGACAGTGGCAATTACTTCCATATGTTACACTGGTTTAGCACCTTGTGAACGCTTTGCACAAGTGCTAGATTTTGTGATAACAGGAGGCTCTGTATTGGATCGGGATTATGGCCACAAATCATGACAAAAAATATTTATCTTCCTTGTTTATTGAAGAATGGATTAGAAGCTGACGTGAAGGATATAAAAACACCTCAATCTGCTGGAAGGCAATGGTTTAGGCCTTTCCCATAGTGGGTTCCTAGTTAGCTTGGAAATAGACTCAAGGTGACGCATGATCCATGGCTAGGATGTAAGTGGTCTTACACATTGTCTCAAATAGATCATTTGCATTCCTTAAACATTTGTGTTTGAAGACATTGCTATCCAAAGGTCAACACTGCACTAGAGAGAAGAATGGAATACTTACTCAGAATTGGGGTTGATAGGTGATATAGGATAGGAGCGTGGAAAAACTATACTCAACAGTTGCAACTAAGCAATATTATATCCAATTCAGGGCATGATGAATTAGTTTGGTCTCAAAACTTACTGGAAGTATCCTATATTGTGAAGCTGGAATATGCCTCTTTATTGGCTCAAGACCTACAAGTTAATCCAGAATGGTGGTGGCAGAGACTCTTGAAGTTGAAGGCTCCCTTAAATGCTAGATTGCTCTTGTATATGGCCATCCATAATAAAGTCTTAACCTGGGAAGTGCAGCAACACAGGGCATGGAGTAGGCCAAGCACATGCTACCTCTGCAAAGAAAAAGGTGAGAGCATACAAAATTTGCTGCTGGAATGTAATTTCTCCTTGGAAAGTTTGGGATGCTGTAAAGACATTGATTGGAGGAGTTGGTAGATGGAGGGGTGAATCTTTCTCTGGAGCTTTGAAAGACTGGTCGGAGGACCCAACAGTCAAGTAGTGTAAATCCCTCCCAATTTTGGTCAACTGGCTTTTTTGGATAGCAAGAAACGAAGCACTTTTTCCAGATAATTGTATTTTTCCTCTCCAAGTTCACTTTAATGTGGAATATTTTGGATAGATGCAAGACTCGAACAAAAGCAAAGATCCCAAGGCATATTGGTGGGTTGGGGGTAGATGAATCCTTTGCATGA
The DNA here is from genome assembly GCA_009831015.1 of Picea engelmannii. Classification (NCBI taxonomy): domain Eukaryota; kingdom Viridiplantae; phylum Streptophyta; class Pinopsida; order Pinales; family Pinaceae; genus Picea; species Picea engelmannii. The sequence goes on along the minus strand of ML837656.1, from coordinate 17,142 downwards.
GGATTATTTGATGGAGCATCCCAAGGGAACCCTGGTCACTATGGAGTAGGTCCATTCTTCTCATTTCATATGTTTCTCCTTGGGTCTAGGCAGAGGTTCTAATCCATGGGCAGAATTGAGTGCCCTGGCTGCACTTCTGAGGATAGCTAATGAAGTGGGCATTAACCAACTTCAGATTCTGGATTACTCAAAAATTGTGAGTGATTGGATGACAAGTAATCTTAGATTTCAGAACTTGGGCTTGCAAACTGTCATGGAGTAGGTCTTACACTGGAAGAGAAGTTTCCTCTTCACATCTTTTAAACACATTTTTTGTGCGCTGAATACTGTTGCAGACCAACAGTCTAAATCTGGAGTCCTCTTGCGTCCTGGAATTCACAACATATCTGAAGATAAGGGGTGATCTCAGAGCACCTTAGAGCAGGATTTTCTTCTGATTCTGATATCAATTTCAGAGCTATGGACAGATGGAAATGCTATTTTTCTAAAAATGAAAGGAATGTAAAGATCTATTTTTGGGATTTAGGAATAAAGCTGTGTATATATGTTCATTTTCTGCTACTTAATGGAAACCACGGGCTTAGCAATGCATGCATCCATGCACTGTTGAATGTAATTTATTTTACACTAGTAAATAAAGTTATGATTTTTTCCTTGGAAAAAGAATATATATATATTATCATGTGAACTATCATAATGTGATTCATTGATTTATTTGGATATTGAGGATACCCGCAATATCTTGTATTTTGGGTTGTTCATTTAATCTTTGTATGGAGACTACTTTCCTAATAGTTGTAGCATTTTAAATTTCAATATTATCAACAATACTTAATCTCCAAGCAACTAACACCTTCAGCTTTACTTAATTCCTAGTTTAACAAGCATCGGTGCTAGTTGGTGTGTGCCATTGCCAAAGTAAAATCCATGCAAATATTTGGACGAGCTATTATTTGTTAAAATCCAAACAATTCCTGTTATTATATAAGCAGTAACCTTTATTGCTTCAGTCTGGAAAATTCCAAGTGGATGTGATCTCTATTGTAGCTTGATAATGTAATTAGATATTTTGAAAAGGGGGAGAATAAACTGCTACGTAGGTGCAAAATTGGCAGCAAAAGATGTAATTGATTCTCTGGGATATCGTTTTAGAATAGTATCGGTTAGTGGAAGAACAGTCTTGTCATCATTCTAAGCAGTTGCAGCAGCTATCTCTGTTAATTTACCCAGTCGTCTCTTGTCAAGCACAGTAATAAGGTCATCCATGCTAATCTAGTCTGGAAGTGTACTGATCCTTGGTTCTCCAGATTTCTTGTCATTCTCAGCAGCTGCAGCAGCTGCCTGTGCTGCTTTCCCCAATCCCCTCTTACTAAGTTCAGCAATAAAGGTTTCAACACTAGATTGGTCAATTCGATAAGGAGTATATGCCGCAGATGGAAACTTCTGGGAAACAACCTCTTCTCTGTACTTGCACAATGCTTCATTGACAGCAATTCCTATGTTCCCATATGCCTTGCAGAACTTGGGTGTAACCTGAAAAGGAAGAAGTAAAATGTCAAACAAAGAAATTGAAACAAGCTTTTCTTTTTCTAGTTGCTCCTCTCTGTTTCACACAAATGGATATTTAACAAATTCTTTAGTTTGATGAAAAAGACGAGCGAACCTTACCTGAGCATGGTGCGGATGTTGCGTCATCTGCAGCAAGTCATGATAAACTAAGACCTGCAACATAAAGTATAGCTTCAAATACCAATGTGAAAACAAATTTAGGACAGAAACAGAATGAGTCAAATAAGCACTCTTGCAACTATTTACATGGCAAGTATGATCATAAGACAAAATAAGGTTGTTCTAACTTCTAACCAATTTTCCAGGAGTGTTTAGTTACTTTTAATCCCAAGGCAACGCAGAAACACTGACGATGCTCTGAACTATTTCATCAACCACAATGAGATATTGGTTTAGCTATCTTACTTTCTTATAATATCTTGGTGCAAATCTAAAAACCCATGTCAAAAACAGAAGTTGAAAAGTCATCCTTAACTTGGTCCTTTCTAGTGGAAAAGCAATGTAAAGAAATGTAATTTTATAAGCTTGTATGCACTATATTTTAAATTTTAATCCTGTCATATTTCATCTTCTTAAAACATCTGAAGCCCATGTATTTTGAATACATATGTGTTATATCTTAACAGATAGCTTATGTCCTCATAAAAAAGTACAAACGGCAGACTTCTGTTCTACTTATTAAAGTCATAATTTCTAAGTCAAAGAGGGAAGTTCTATATATTTTATAAGCATCCACTAGCCATTGCACAACGTCAGAAGGTTAAAGCGTGTAAAGACAAAGTTAGCAATTTCAAAAAATGAGAATCATCCTGGCTACTTAAAACGAGGTAGGTCCAGTCATCTTGGCTGCCCAAAATAGCATCTACCAATATTTGAGTCCACAATTATTTTTGTAATCATCTCTCACTGCATTTTTATAACTTGTGAGGTTATAAACTGTCATAAAGTAACTTAGCAACTCACCTCCCTGCACCCACCTTAATTGGGGTTACGTTATTTATAGCACTCTCATGTTCACAATAATAAACTTATCATTTTAGTATTTTACCCATTTCGATAGTTCAAAATATTTCAAAACATCCATTTGGTCCTACTTTGATCCAAAATAACTCCTCCAAACTTTGTTAAAAGGAAAAATTCTTGGCTAAGTTTTAAGTCAATGGTCCGTTCACAATCAACTTGAAGACCAAAGGCCAAAGGTCTCATTTTGGTCACAAGAAAATGAAATGAACCACTTGATGGTTGGCATTCCAAGGCAGCATGAATTTTGGGAAGAAGCATGGGCAGTAGCAGAAAGACGGAGGAGTCGGGAAGAAGAACTCTGTTCAAAGATCGGACGAAGAAGATGATTTTGAGCCTGTCTGTGGTGAACAAAGATTGTCTCTAAGTCAACGCCACAATCTACAAAATACCACCAGTGTGTAAGAATACACTATCTCTGATAGAGAGTGTAAAGTTCCCGTTTGTAGCAATCCCTAAGAATAAATAGGAGTCAGGACCCATCTTTACTGGTTTTCCCATTTGGGTTTCAGCGTAATCTCAGCTGTTCATAGTGTATTTAATTGCTTTGTAATTGTGTTGATTAAATCGTTGGCAGTTAGAAACTATATGCCTGTACAGTGTTTCCATTCTTGTTAATTTGCTTGGTGGGTGAATTACAGCAGCAACCACAGTCCCCAATGACCCAATCATTCAATTCCTAGGTTGTTGGTTGAAATTACTGCTGGTGCTCTGTTTAAGCACTGTGCACCTTTGACTTGCTTACTTACAGCCCACATATGTCAATTACCCTTTACTATTTAAGCATATAGGGGCTTCCTAAATAGAATGAGTGCAAGGTACCCACTCATTAGTATTGTCATCATTCTAATAGATTGCATAATAGACTGACACTTATATGTTGACTATGTACATCTATTTTCAGGATTGATAAATATTATTTTCCATGGAAATTCTTTAAAAACAGTAGCATTCTCTAGCATGGTCTATGGAGTAACTGCTTACAGTAATATTAATATTTTCAACTCAGGTTATGCTACCATAACATGAAAAAAAGCTCAAATAGAGGGGAATAGTAAATCAACCTGGCCACTACAATTAGGCCCAGCTCCAATTCCAATGGTAGGAATTTGAAGAGAAGATGTAACAGCAGCTGCGACTGGAGAAGGCACACACTCTAGTACGATGGCAAAACAACCTGCATCCTGTAAAGCCAATGCGCTCTCCAGAACCTGCAAGGATAAGGTTGTGATGCCTAATTATGTATAGTTAACATAATGGCAGAAAATCCACTTCAATTATTTTAAAACATACCTTCGTCGCACTGGCAGCATTTCTACCCTGTGGCCTAAAGCCACCTAGCACACTTATTGCTTGAGGAGTCAACCCAACATGTCCAATGACCGCAATACCTGCCTCAACTATAGATCTTGCTGCTATAACCCTAGATGGTGTACCCCCTTCAAGCTTTATTGCATCCATGCCCCCCTCCTTCAATAGTCGAGTTGCACTTGCAACTGCCTATTTAAGAGAAATCTTTCAACCATGTCACTCAACTTTTTACATCCCAAAAACAATTACCCTACAAATAACTTAAGGTTTAAATATTTGATATTTTTAAGCAGATGATTGGCTGACTTATGTTTTTTTTTTTTAAATAAAAAAAACCTCTAAACAAATTGAATTTTTATGAAATAACATCGAGAGATATAATAATATTTTCCACTCATTTCTGTAAATAAAATATGTCAAAAAATAAATATCAGATTTTGAAACACTTCAGACTAGTTAACCTGCTCCTTGCTTTCTTCATAGCTTCCAAAAGGCAAATCACCAACAAGAAGAGATCTAGATGCTCCACGCGATACAGCACGACAATGAAGCAGCATATCATCCAAGGTGACAGGTAAGGTTGTGTCATGTCCGTGCACCACCATTCCTTAAACCAAAATCAATACAAAAATCATTACCACAGATTCAATGATTCCCGTATAGACAGGATCCAAACAACACATGTTCTATGGACCAAAAACAAAACGTTATGCATTGGCAATTCTCACCAACTGAATCCCCTACTAAGCAGATATCAATGCCAGCATTGTCTACATGAACTGCTGAGGGATAATCGTAGGCAGTCACCATTGTTATCGGCTCGCCTTTGTCATATTTAGCAGCAAGATGATTTAAAGTGATCCTTTTCCAGGGAGATTGAGACTTAGGTCCTCCATAGACAGACTTTTCTGGAAGATTAGACATTCCACGCACATCTAGCATCCTTGGCAAAGATGAAAGTTCAAACTTGTAATTGTGGTATGGTATTTGGAAACAGTGAGAACCCCTCCTTAACATTGTTATCCATGATCCTTTTGATTGCCAAAGATGTCGAGCCATGAAACTTGTAGACTGCAACACATTCATCACTACTTTTAAAAATCCATGCAAAGCAACAGAAAAAAAACACAATATATAAAACATGAGACAACTAACTTCATGCAGGAGAAAAATGAACACTTGTTAGATCTCCAAATTGATATAAAATGCAGTAAAATGTGAGCTAGGATAAGAATACCTTGTAAAAATCAGATTCTACATATCTCATTCTATTTATGGACACCAAAGGTCATGGCTCCATTGGGATAGTTTATGAGAATCAACAAACATGTTTATATATATATATATATATTGACCATTGGGCTGGAATGTATGTGAAGAGGAGATAGAGGAGGATGCATGAGGAGAAGACTAGGGCAAATTGGCTAAGGTTTCTTCAAATCCTAGAGACATTGAAGGATTCACCAAGGACACCGTTCATAGATCATTTGTTTTTTTTATTCAACCCAAGTGTTTTCCCTCTGGAACTACATCAAATGTGGTTAATTCAAACCATTGTGACAAGACTTGAATCATAAATAATACCAAGTATTCTGCTTCCACATGGCCTCCATTGGGACTGTTATCCCCAGTTTAGGGATAACTAAGGAGATTATGTCTCGAGGCCCACAGGTCCTAGACATGGAGTACCGAGAGCCAAATCGACTTGAGCATGGCCCTAGAGGGCCCATCTTTTATTTTCTCCAGTGCCTCCACCTTGTCAGCAGCAGCAGCATCCATCACCTCGGCATGGTCCTCTAGCAGAAGTGGATCTTGCTCCATGAGGTAATGAGTCTAGGTATCATGGTATGTGTCACTCTGATCCTCAAAACCTTTGAATATGTGCATTTGATTCTTTTTGTTTCTAACGGGTGCTTGGATCTTATGCCTATCCACTTGACCAT
>ML837655.1:0-26516 GCA_009831015.1 Picea engelmannii | reverse complement strand
AGTAATCCTTTAATTTATGTGTTGCAAACTGATCCTTTTGCTTTAAACACATAACATTCACTTGCAATAAGTTTTCAAGTTTTTCAAGTCTTCTTCATTTTTAGATCAAGTTGGTATCAGAGCACTGGTTTTGAAGACTTGATGGGTTGTTGATATTGAGAGGGGGGTGAATCAATATCAAGTACAATTTAAAAACCTTTTTCAACTTATTCTTGAACCATTCAATTATATCCAATGAGAAATGAACAATAGTATAAGAGTTACACCAATACACCACAATACACCATGCACAATATATGAGAAATAATCAATAGTTTTTGTTCAAGGGAAGTAATGACTTCCAAATGTAAAGGGAGGGATAAACCTCCAAGAGGAATATAAAATAATCCAATATCAAGAGAGAGTTGAACTCTCCATCCTTTCCCCTTTTTTCCACCCAAGAATATATGAGAGATAATAAAACTTTACATTAAATCATCACCATCAACCAATCATCACATAGAACCCGATAATGCTTCCCGAGACTTCTTCAATTTTTGCAATTATTCAATTCTTGGAGTACTTTGATCCTATAGATAAGATTACTCAATGTATTCTTTGAAACTCCTCAAATTTTCACTCCTTGAATCCTCCCCAAAAAGAGGTTATAGAAAGAATGGTAGACTTTATTCAATTCTGGTCTATTCAGGAGAGTGAACTTGCACAGAATTGCACACGCTCAATATTTAACATCCAATTTTGAAACTCACACACAAGAGACTATAGTATGTAATATTTCCAATTAAAATCGTCCCACTTAATTTGGATTCTCAATGAAGACGTTATGATTGTTTTACCCGAAACACCTGTTTGTTGACTAGCTTCAGGACTGGTCAGAAACCCTATCTTCCATAGAGTGTATCTCCATAATTATAGTGAATCAAGAGCTGAACCTTTTACCAAAGGTACCTTGATATGTCTTCTCAATACCATATCAATTTCACCATCTAAATCATTATAGAAAAAACATCATAGAAAAAATGGTAAGATGTCCTAAAAATAACATACCTTAGAACACATCACCAAAAGACTTCATCCTCCCTTGAAATCCGACCTTCTTTACTTCTTATTTCCTCTGAAATTCAACTTTTTTTTATCAAATGAATGGATAATGATGTTTATTTATTCCATTTATGTCCCTTCCTTTTAACATTAGGGACGACCTGACACTTTCTTATTTTATAATTCTTTTCTTTAATTATCTTCAGGGCCTACATGTACTTCCTTCTTCAATTCACTTTGTCATTTTCAAAAATTTATTTCTCCTCAACCATGAGGATCCACGTGACATGCCACATACCACCAGAAACAACATGATGTATACTATATATTCATGGGTGTTGTATATGCATGTGCAATGTCCTTCATGTCCAAATACCTTTATCAATCTTGCGGTCGAAAACCCATGACTAGTGTTGACATCAATGACAACAACCAATCTTCCAACAATCCCCCTCTTTGTCATTGATGGAAACACTCATGCTCCCCCTATCATAATGATCCCAATTTCTCTTCCCCTTTGACATCAATGGAAAATGTTAGGGCTACTCCCCTTGAGTTTAATGGAAAAATGTAACTCTCATCTTTGGGGCTGCCCCCCTTGAACATGTGGAACTCAATAATACTTCATCCTTATTTTATGTGGAACTCAATAATACGTAGATTTAAGAAATATGAATGATGCATGTTTACACGATCCATTACGTACACTGTTTACTGATGAAGTGTTAGACAATGTGGGAGGACATGAAGTTTACTCCTTCACAGATGGATTTTTGGGTTATCACCAGATCAGGATTGCTAAGGAAGATCGTCATAAGACCAAATTTGCAATAGAATGGGGTTATTTTCAATACACAGTGATGCCTTTCATATTGAATAATGCACCAACCATCTTATCTAGGGTGGTGGTCGAAGAATTCAAAGATTTTTTACATAAATTTTTGGAAGCATATTTTGATGATTGGACTATGTTTAGCTTATTGAAAGACTATATTGAATGTTTAAGATTGATGTTAGATAAATGTAGGCAATGTCAGATTTCCCTGAACCTGAAGAAATTTATTTTCTTTTCACCCTTTAAAGTGCTTCTAGTCCATATTGTGTGTAAGAGGGGGTTGTTGGTAGATCCTTCCAAGATTGCCATCATTGTTGACCTACATTCTCTTACTTCGGTTAGACAGTTTCTCACTGCATTAGGGCATATTTGATACTACAAAAATCTCATCAAGGGATATGCATAGATAACAACACCAATGGAAGATCTTTTAAATAAATATTGTCATTTCCTATGGTCAAAGGAATGTCAACAGAGCTTCGACACACTGAAACAAAAAATGGTTACTGCGCTTATTTTGTTTTTCCTAGATTGGAGTAAGGAATTCTACGTGCATGTTGATGATTCATCTATTGAATTAGGAGCAGTGTTAGTACAACCAGGAGAAGGAGATATTGATCACCCGTTAGCCTTTTCTAGCAGGAAGATCTCTACAACTGAGATAAATTACACTACCACCGAAAGAGAAGGTTTATCCATGGTGTACGCGCTACATAAGTTTCGACACTACTTGTTGGGAGGAAATTTTAAGATGTTCATTGATCACTTTGCGCTGAAATACCTAGTCAACAAGACAATGTTGGGGGGAAGAATATGCAGGTGGCTACTGTTATTCTAGGAATATGATTTTGATATTGTGGTCAAGACGGGAAGAATGAACAAGGGACCTGACCACTAGTCTAGGTTAGAACATGGAGAGGAACCTACCAGTTTGGAGGATACACTACCATATTCACAATTGCTGGATATCATAAAGGTTGATGATCACTTCGCCGAGATAGTCCAATTCCTGTCTACATGAATGGCACCTCGTGAATATACAATCATTCAGAAGAAACAACTAGTAGTTCGTGCTGCAGATTTTTCACTTATAACTGAATAACTATATAATATGGGACTTGATGAGATATTGTGATGTGTTATGGAGACAGAAATACCATTGATTTTGGAAGAAGAACATAAAGGCATCGCAGGAGGACATTATGCAGGAAAAGAAACAATGTAGAAGATTCTTAGAGCTGGCCTCTAGTGGCCCACTTTACACAAATATACTAAGGAATACTACAAAGCCTACGGTGTATGCAGAAGAGTTGGGAAACCTTCTAGAAGATATGAGATGCCATTAGCACTACAACTAACATTACAGGCATTTGAGAAATGGGCAATTGATTTTGTGGGACCTATCAAACCACCAGGAAAGCGCACAGGAGGGAGATACATTATCATTGCGACAAAGTATTTGACCAAATGGGCAGAAGCAAGGGAAGTTAAGGACTATAGTGCATCTACAACTTCTAAGTTCATATTTGAGGGCATCATAAAAAGGTTTGGATGCCCGAATATCCTTATGAGTGATCAAGGTATAGATTTTATTAATAAGATTGTTGAATCCCTGACTCAGGAATTTGAAGTTCACCGTCAGAAGAGCACCCCTCACCATCCACAAATGAATAGTATAGTCGAAGCTTTCAATAAGATCTTGGAGACAATGTTGATCAAGATTTGTAGTGTAAAAATAGATGATTGGGATTTGAGAGTACCCGCATCGTTATGGGCCTATCGAACCACTTGCAATAAGCTGACAATGTAGACCCCCTTTAAGTTGGTTTATGGTTTGGAAGCAGTGGTACCTATGGAATACTTGATTCCTAGTCTAAGAATTACATTATTCACATGTATGGATGACTCTGTCATTATTCAAAACATACTTGCGTAGTTGGTAGAACTAGAGGAGGACAGGTTTATTGCATGATTTCATTAGGAGGTATAGAAGGAACATGAAAAGGCTTACCATGACAGACACATCAAGAAGAATGCATTCAAGCAAGGAGATATGGTATTGGTATATGACAATAAGTTCATGAAGCATCTAGGGAAGTTTGAGACACATTGGTTGGGGCCTTATGAAGTTGCCTATGTCACAGAAGGAGGATCAGTGTAGTTGAAGACCCTGAATGGAGAATGGAAGGAAGGTTTGGTAAATGGGAGCCAGTTGAAACTGTACTATGAAAACCAGCTGACTCACATCTCTCAGTAAAAGTAGAAGAAGAAGGGTCTAGGTACAAGGTGCAGTTGAAACTGGGTACCAGACACAGAAAATATAGTTTGCACATGACCGGGAGGGACATAACAGGAAGCACAGGCTACTTGCGTAGTCTGAATTCGCAGTGAAACTGAAGTTTCAGTCTTGCAGTGCCTCGGGACGAGTCACATGCGAGTGTTGGGGGCCTGTTGGCCCTTGGTTATGGAAGAAAGCGAATATTAAGGAGGAAAGACAAAGTACAAACTATGCGGAAGGCATATTGACTGAGAATGGGTCGAAGTGGCCAAAGAAGCGAAAAAGAAGGAGCGAAGTAAGGGAAAGTGATTCGTTGAACGAGAAGATCGAGGAAGACAAATCAACAAGGAAGATGGATCATGGACAACTCAATAAACAAAAAAAGACACCAACGGATGCTTTGGGGTACCTCGTGGGAAACAATGAGAGATAGGCTGGCGAAGCCATGAAAACACGGGTCAAGTTGACCTAGGGTTTTAGACACCTAGGGCTTTGGAATTTAGGTTTTTGGAACCTAGACTTCGATCTAAGGTCATCTGAGAGTCATTGTAATGTATAAATAAGGACCTAGATGATAGAAGAGGGGTTCATTGTTCGTTATTATTGGTTAATGTTTGTTGATTATTGTTGTTATTGAGAGGGAAGCATTGTGAGGTGATAGGGTTATGGCATTGTAAGATCTTCAGTTGGGTGCGAAGATCAACCCTGCAGTTGGGTGCGCAGGGAGGGGAGAGAAGGAGAGAGAGATATGCAAGATAAGTGCACAAATAGAACTGTATGTTTTCATATAATATATCAAGAAACACAGTTCTGTGGACGTAGCCCTAGGGAGGGGGTGAACCACGTATATCTTGTTGTTCTCTATGGTTGATGTTGTATTCTTTGTTGTTTGTCATACTTTTATTATGTTGTTGTGTTAGATTTGAGATATAACTGTGCAAAGTAGGTTCAAGCTTGGTAAAGAATAACTAGATCTTTGCGTGTTGTTCTTTGGATTCATTTACATTTCCTCTGGTTGTAGACACTTGTGTCCTGCAACCCCCTATTGCTACTTCGAGTGAGACTGCATCTGCTCTGCAAGTGTTTCCGAAAGGGCCAGTAGTTAGGGCTTGTTGGTGACATGTTAGAGTTGAACCCTGGGTCTACCCTTGTGCCAAAAAAGCTATATACATGACCATATATATCCATGTCCTGAAGAAGAAGAATAAGAAGAAGAAGTTACTTTTGCTAGATATAAAAAATCTCATATGAAGACATATCATGAGGAGTAGAAGGCTCCAAAGATGACGTACCAAATCCCTCTAATGCAGTTGATCACTCTTCATATCATCAGGAAGAGTTATTAGAGACATAAGGGCCTACCCAGAACCAATGTAGTAACCATAAAGAGACCAGTATGGGCCCATGACACTTTGCAGGATGCAAAGCCATTGATGTGCTATATCAGAGGAAGCATATGGCTCTGAAGTTTTTGTAGACATAGAAGAAATCAAGACCCAAAGAAATCTTGATCTTAGAAATGATCATATGGGAAATAGAGACATTTTATAGGACTGACAAACAGATGCCATGAGTTGAAAAGACTAGATCGTAGCTTCAGAGACATGAAATCTCTTGAGAAGTTTCCCTTGTTTCAATGATAGAGGAGGAAGCTAGTCAGAAGGACTGGGATATGGATTTTTCCTTGAGACTAGAAGGAAAGTCAACAGTGACTTCCAAGATTGATCTAATAGATCAAGCATGCTACATATAACAATATAAAGATGTATACAGCCGGATTTGTGGCCAGAGAATTCTCCCAGCAAGAGGGATAAGACTATGACGAGACACTTTCTCCAATAATCGAAAATATAGTTACATTGTTCGTGAAGACAACTAGAACAACCATGATTCTGATACAGTATGAGATTCAGAGGGAGCAGTCCCTGCATTTGAAATTGAGTTGTCTCCATGAAAGAAGAAAATCTACCTTCAATATCAACCACTCTTAGTTTCAGATGAAGTTGTTTCCATGATAGAATAAAGGAGCTACTCTCAGAGTTCAACAACTATAGTGATAATAGAGCAGTTATTCTCAACTTTATAAATTGTAGTTGCAGGTGCAGAGTCCTGGATCCAGAAGGAACAGTTGCATAAAAAATAGAGGACATACTCTCACACAGTGAGACAAAGAATGCTTTACAGAAAGCACATAGAACCAACACATGATTTATGCAGATTGAGTTGCACTCAAGAAAGTGTACCAGGTTGGTGCAATATGATGTGAAAATTTGGTTTCTAAGTACAATACACGAAGACTCATGTCTGCAAGTTGAGGCAAGCTCCAAGAGCTTGGTATGGCAAGATTGATAGTTTTCTGATGACCTTGGGCTTTACCAAGAGTAAATTTGATCCTAACCCTTACTTAAAGATTGATAATGATGGACCAGTTATATTGCTTCTATATGTGGATGACCCATTCTTGACATATGAAGAAAACCTCATCACAGATTGTAAGAAAAATCTTGCCACTGAATTTGAAATGAAAGACCTAGGCTCAATGAATTATTTCTTCAGTCTTGAATTTTGGCTATTATAGTAAATTTTTCCTCACCCCATGCAACTTGCTTAGATGGCCTTTCCATTTCACTATGTAGACTTGAAGTCCCTTGTTGTACCTTCCCAGAGCCCTACTAGTTAGATAGCATGCATATACATAAGTTGCACCACTACAATCCATGTACATCAGGTTTGGTGCTCAAAATTAAAAATTGTGTCGGGTTTCCATATCACATCACACGATCCATGATACTTGACCTTCCATACACTAGAAATGTTTTGAATTGGCTCTTCCTTTCCACTTGAATGCTATAAATTTAGCCATATCCAAGTCGTGGAGAGGAGGAGAGTTCAAATTTTGAGAGAAAAGATACTTTGGAGAAATTTTCACTACACATTGAGTCTGCATCCCTTTATCCTTTAAAATTTGAACTCATTGTTCAACCCCCAAGCTCTTCCTTCTTTGATGGAGAACCTCATTATCTCAATTATATGATATTGCCTTTGGTGGAATATTGAAGTGGTGGAGGTCCAACTGGAAGGGACTTAGTTTCTTGGTTCTGACATAGAAGTTTGTCGCCTATCTACTTCTGTTGATTATTTTAATAGAAATACTCTTTTCTCGTCCAATTGATATCTTGAAAATATTTGAATTATTATTCCATGGACGTATTTGTCATGATTGTTAATGGGTTATGCTATTTTATATGCTAACATTATATATTATCACCATATTCTTGCGTATCTTGGTTGTTGAGGAAAAGTTGCAAGTATAAAGCTTTGAGTTGTGTGCTCAACAATGGTCGTCATCGAACATCTGAACGATATAGGATCTTGATCTTGTCTTGTTAGAATTTCATTTATATAACATACTTGGGATTAGAGTTGATTTCTGTAGTCATTCCTTCTATTGTGGTTTACCCCATTCCATAAAGAGATTTTCTGCATAACAGAATTGACGACCATACTGGGGATTGATCTTTTGTTTTGGGGTTTGGAGTGATTTTCTCCTTGACTTGCTCTCTGTTAGCCCGAGTTTTATTGTCACCTGATTGCTTGATAGCCTATTTTTACTTTGCATCTGAGTTTCTTGGCCTAATCCTTGCCTTGGCAATGTTTTACTACATATACAGTGGTTTTACCTTGTTAAACGCGTACATATGCGAGTCTTCCTTCTATAGGGCTCGTACATATGTGGGTTTTGCTTGAAAAATCATGTACATCAACTTTTTAGGCTTCCTGGATGAGTTTGATGTTTGCTGGGTGAGTTTGGTTGGTTGTTCAGTCTTCTTGGGTCTCTATCCTAATTGTTGAGTGCTTACAGAGTGATAGGAAACCTTCTTACTGTTGAATTTTCAGGCGATATTGTTTCTTATCATCTTTTTCATTGGTTGTCCTTGCATATTGGTATAAGTGTTTGCTTCTTGGTATCCTGCTTGGCTTGTCTCTTTTTGCTTGTAGTAGGGTTTGTATATCAGGTTGCTATTCAATCATTGCATTTTGATTTCTTTATATCAAAAATACAAAAAATATTTTTCTCATTTTGCATTATGGCATTTACTCTTTTGGTTATTTAGTATTGATCTTGACATATGTGGAAATATTTCATTTTATTGAAATTGTAGAAATTGCATTGAAAGTTGCATTTGAAAAGCTTACCATCTTTTGAGAATTTAAGATTAAGACTTAGCATTATGTTCATATTCATTTCTTTGATATGTTGAGTCATAATATCATCAGTTTCATGACCACATCTATTGAGTAAAAAAAATCCATTAAAAGTAATGTTGATTAACTAAAATTGATTAGAAATGATTTATTTTTCAAAGTACACAAACAATATAGGATATAGGTCCTTGGAATAATATTTTGTGAGAAAAATTCTCCAAGGATATTAAACTAAATATATGTGTCTGACCAGAGAGTGATGAAATCCATTGTGTAATTAGTGACATCAGGACGCTCCGTTCACACCAGAGTTAAGCACGAGGTCGGGCGACGTTGGTTGCATAGATAACCCTCTAATACCTTCTTAGCACCATAGATACTTCTTGGGATATATTCGTATTTGGGGGTCTTACTAGTAACTTTACCTCTGTGAGAAGTAGTGCTTTCAAGATTTTGAGATTTGTTACTTTTCCCATACGGTGGACCTGACTTACGATTGTTCGCCTGCACATTGGTTATATCATGGTGGCTCTAGTTGCTTGACATAGGTATCCACATAGGTTACTTGTAGGGGTTATTCCCTAGGTACCCTGAGTCAGATAAGAGTCGGACAACACACAACCTTTATGGAGGATTAACTCTCTGGCGGGATATGAATGACTGTGTTGTTAAGCCCACGAGGGCCCTTATAACTAATTCTGATACCTCCAATATTTTGAAGGGAGTCTCAAGCCCCTCTTGGGAGAGACATACCTACTCTAATGAGGGAGGCCCCTTTTCAACACTATATCCTGTTTGTGTGCATTTGGCAATTTTGTTTATTTTGGTGTGATATTTGATTGTTAGTTAGCCCTAGGACTTGGTTTTATATCTTGAGTATTGAGTCATCGTGGAGCCAGACCAACTTCCTTGTAGGTCTCGTCATTTTTTAAAGTTACCACTATATCTTGAGTCTTTGAATTCTAAAAGGCGTAAAGTTATTAAACATGGTACACATACCTCCACCAACCATATTTTTGATTGTCCAGTTATGGGTACTGAGTTGAGTCCAAATGACACTAAGACTCCCTCGACTCCCATACCTTCTGTGGTTAATGGGACTCCTTTGAATCCTTCAACCACTATGGTTGTAGTACCGAAGGTTTTTGTCCTTACTCCTATCCATCCTATGGTTGCTACTCAACCCATAATAACAAACCCTTTCGAGTCTCTTTTTGGTACGCCTGGATAAAATTCTCAGTCCATACCTTCGGTCTCTAACCCTTTCTCTTTTGGTATGCCAAATATGACATCACAAATTTCATCCTCCATTCCAGCGAATAATGAAAATCCTAGTCTTGGACCTGGAGGCATGGCTCCTCTGCATACACCTCTCTCGTTTGGTGGAGGTCATATTCACCAAACAAATCTTGCGGTTGGAACCCAACCTCCTTTTCCTCTTGGTTCTAATCCTAGTCTCAATGCTCATGGATGGAGTATTCAACCGGGAAGACAATCTACTTCCTATATTCCTTCCTTTCCCCCTTCCTCCTCCACGTCGATTCCAACAAACACATTTGTTATGACAAACCAACCTCTATCCTCCAGATTTCCACCCGGAGGGAGTCAGTATCATGCTATGGGAAACCTCTAGCGTGGAGCCACTCCAACTGGGGGAAATTTTTATAACCCTCATTAAGTCGTCCTTATAGGTATGGTTCCCATACAACTTTTTATGAATAAGTTTGGAGGAGGATATTACCCTACCAGACAGGGCCATGGTGTATACCAGAACCCTGGATAGTCTACAATCCATCAACACCAATATTTCCCGGGAAAATGGGCTCAGATGCCGCAACCCCGACTCCCTTTCCTGGCCATGCTTAATTTTCCAAATTTTTCGAGATTAATGAATGACCCGGTGCAACACGATCTGTCATAGCCCCTCGTCCCCACCAAGAATCCTTCGAACATTCTAAAATTCGAGGGAAAGACTGATGAGGATTTGATCATGTTACTACTTTTCATCTTTGGTGCTCATATAATTATCTTAATGCTGATTCTATTCGTTTGAGACTGTTTCAACGCACCCTCATGGGGGTTGTAGAAAAATGGTACATTGAGCTACCAGGGGAATATACATAATTTTTAATTAGATGGTTTTGATCTTTCTCAACCACTTCCAGTTGTCATTTCGTTACGATGTCGACATAGAACTTTTGTCGACCCTCCGCCAAGATAAGGCCACACATATATCAGACCATATTCAAGAGTGGCATAGAAAAAAGAGGTTGATTAAATCCTATGCTCCTCCAGAGTTCCTGTTGGAATGGTTCCTTAAGTCCTTATTGCCTTATATTTCGAAGGATGTCTCTACATCCGAAGTAACATTTGAGGAAGAAGCTATTTCCCAAAGACCAACAATTGGACCTCATATATGCTCAATATGGGATGTTATATGAATTTATTCATGATGCGTCGCGGTCAAATTATGACCCTAGACAAAATCTCGGGCCTAACGCTGATGGTATCATAGGCTCTGCAAATTCTAAGTCTACAGATGTGGTGATGAACCAGTTGAAGGATTTTTCTATAAGTCAATCTGTAGTAGGACAAGCTTCATCTTTGTCCTCCACTCCCACTCTGTCAATGGATGTGCATTATGTACAGTCAGTGACCAACCCAAATGTTAACCAACAACTAGGAGGGAATAGAAAGAAAGGACGAGGTAATAATCGTAAGGGTGGGAGAAATAATAACAAAGCCAAGGACAACACTAACAATGATAGATCGAATAGTGATGTTGGTGAGGGAAAGAAAGAAAAAAAGAAGGTTGAGTTTCCTTGTAAACTTTGTAAATATGATCACCTTACCCATATGTGCCCCAAACTTGAGGAATCCTCGAGGATATTATCTTAACCGCCCACTATGCTGACCAATCCATTTTCGCATAATCAACACATGGCTTCGGGGTCCTGCAACACCAGAAATCCATCGAGCGGGAATCAAAACCCCTCGACACATGAAGGTGACCATATCTGTGCTAATATGGTCAAGTCTCAGATTGATGTAGTCACTCGATATCGTTATTACAGTTCTGCATAGACTGTTACAGTTCGAGAGTCTCCCCCTCCCCCGACAACACCTTTGCAGATAAAAAATCCATATCCTCCACCTCGTATTTTGAAATGAGTACTGAAACACTCTTCCCACAATCCTAATGCCAGATCTTCCCATAACTATTCAATTGTCTAAAATATGGGTCAAACCCCCTTTGCAATGTCGACTTTAGATGTGCTCCATATGTGTCCTTCACAGAGGAATACTTTTTTATCTTCTTTTGGAGCTCTAGACCTGTGTGGCTTGAAATTTATTAAGTTTGACGTCACAGATGTTAAGCCTCTCTTGCCTTACCACATAGCCTTTCAAATCAATGTGGAGTACACAAAATATACCATCAAAAGCACTATAATTGATGAAGGTGTTGCAACATGAGTGATGTCCCTAACCTGTTGGAAAGCCATTGACTATTCAATTCTCTCTCAATATACGACTATGTTGAACACATTTGATGGTTGTTCATTCCAACCCCACAAAATTCTTCCTTCTTTTATGGTACATTTAGGTGGAAAGGCAGTGGAGGTGGATGTCGAGGTGGTTGATGCGCCCCTTGACTATAATTTACTACTAGGGCATAATTGGACTTATGCCATGATCGTAGTCGTGTCGTCTATTTTCCGCACGTTATGTTTTCTTCACGAAAGGAAAATAGTGACGATTGATCAATTATCCTTTGCGCATGACAGTCCTAATGCATCAGTTGGAACTTTGATCCTAGTGATCGACAATTCTCAATCGACAACTGAGGATATTAGTGTCAGAATGTATTCCTCTCTCATGGGTACCTTTGATTTCGTGGCACCAATCCATCACATTTATGACATGTCCAGTAGGTATTCTTCGTTGATGAGGTTAGTTCCTTTCCATACTTCATATTTCAACAATCCTTGGACCCTACCTTCCCTGACCATGTCCTAGGAAGGTCAGTCACACTTTGGTATGCCAATGCCACTGTCAACGACAGAGGTTGCATATCAAGCTATTTTTAATACTACTACTGACCTAGATCCTGTCTCCTCCTAGACGGATGAGGAGGATCTCATTCTAGAGCCCATATGGGCCACCCAATCATCTTGTTCACATGAATGCCTCAACGATACTTTACCTTTGGATGAAGCCATCTTAGAGGCCATGAATGGTCCCGATAGGCCATGGGACAATATGCATCATCGCTCTTACTTCCTCCTAGAACTTGTTAGGATCGAACAAGATGACTTTAGATCTACCTTGAGTGAGATGGTTGGTCACGCCATGGTTCCACTTGATACGCATGGTATTTATGTCGAAGGGAACATGGTGAATATTTCTCCTACCATCACGATCTACATCTCTCGAATTCTTAGCAAAATTGAAAACGTATATATCGGTGCGAATTGTTCGCCTGAAGAATTTTAGATCTACATCGATCTCTTCAAAGAAATTCATGACATATTCGATTGTTCATATGAAGAGATTCCAGGGATTGACCCTAGCATTTTTGAACATGAGATCAAGCCTTATCCGGATGCTAGAACTGTTTGACAATGTCTTAGGGATGTCAATCCTAGGAAGGCCCCTGTTATTAAGGAAAAGGTAGAGAAGCTACTTAATGTTGGTTTCATCTACCTAGTTCCCTTGACTGAATGGGTATCCAACCTCATTCCCATGAATAAGAAACAAGGAACCATCCATGTATGTATGGATTTTCGAGACCTAAACAAGGCTTGTCCTAAAGACACTTTTCGACTCCTTTCATTGACCAGATTCTCGATGAGTGCATGGGAAGTGAAGTTTTTTCTTTCAAGGAAATATTTTCAGGATATAATCAAATTCAAATAAAACCCGAGGATCAACACAAGATGACATTTATTTTTCCTTGTGGTACTTTTTCATACCAGAAAATGCCCTTCAGCCTTAAAAACACCTAAGCAACCTTCCAATATGCCATGACCTTTGCTTTTCACGATCTCAAACATATTGTCGAAGCTTACCTTGATGATCTCACTGGCCACTCTCGCAAGAGAGTAGATCACTCTACACACCTTCGACTGGTATTTGAGAGATGTTGTTATTATCGCATCCGTTTAAACCCTCACAAGTGCATATTTTGTGTTAGGTATGTCCATCTTTTATGACTTAGTCTCTCAACATGGGATCATGGTGGATCCTATGAAGGTTTTGAAAATACTTCGATTGCCTACCTTGTGCAACATTTGACAACTTCAGGGTTTACAGGGGAAGGATAACTTCTTGTGTCAGTTCATAGAGAACTATGCCAATTTAACTAAAGGTTTCATGCGTATTTTGAAGGAAACTTTGTTTATATGGGATGAGCAAGCTCAAGAATCCTTTGATGCTCTTAAGAAAGCCTTGGTATCGATGCCTCTACAAAAGCCTCTAGACTACAATAAATACTATTTGTTTTATATCACCGCATCTGAAGGGATGGTTGGTATGATTCTGGTTCAAGAGGACGATGAGCTCCATGAGCACATTGTCTAATATCTTAGTCAAAATTTAGTTGGTCTTGAACATAAGTACTCTCAGGTCGAGAAACTACCCTTGGCCACCATACATGAAGTTCAAAGATTACAACATTATATATTACTTTGAAAAAATACCGTATTTGCAGATATCAATCCATTTCAATATGTCCTTACCAAACATACCATAGGGGGAAAATACAATAAGTGGATTGTTATTTTACAAGAATTTGACCTCGATTTTGCTTCGGCGAAGTCTAAGAAATTGCTAGTTTTTTCCAAGTTGATATCATACTTCTCTTGACTGGATGAGGAAGTTATTCATAATGATTTTTTCATGGATGAACATATCTTCCTTATCTCGTCTCCAGACCCCTAGTGTGGAGACATTCTAGTTTATCTTCAAACCTTGAAGCTATCCCAACATCTGTCTAGAGAAGATTGATGACGTATATGCCATCAAGCTAAAAACTACCTTATCGTCAGAGACACTTTGTATCATCGAGGAGTGGATAATATTTTTCATCATTTCTTGGATCATGAGGAAGCTGAGTCGATTCTCAATGACTGTCACAATGGGGCTTGTGGTGGTCATTTATCCAGTTTTGTGACAACCCAAAAAATATTGTGAGCAAGTTATTTTTTTCCGTCAATTTTTAAAAATTGTGTTGAAGCGGTCAGAAGTGTCATCCCTGCCAGATGTTCACTCGGAAAATACACTCACATCCAACCCCTCTTCACCCGGTAATCACCATCGGTCCCTTCACCAAGTGGGGGGTGTATTTTTTTCACTGTAACCGAGCTTCGACTGGGGGGCATCAACATATTATTGTGGTCATGAATTACTTCTCTAAATGGGTAGAGGCCATGCCTACCATTAAATCCAATGGTAAAACTACAACATTTTTCGTATTCAACCAAATTATAGCCCAATTCGAAATCCAAAAGGAGATTGTTATTGATCATGGTAGTCACTTTCAGATTGAAACGATGAAGGAGTTAGCATCAAAACTAGGTTTTAAGCACAATCATTCTTCCCCTTACTATCCCTAGGAAAATGGACAAGTAGAGGCAGTGAATAAATATCTCAAGACCAACTTGCAAAAAACTGTTAGCTAGAGTAAATTTGACTGACATCTAATGCTTTTCCCTGCGCTTTGGGAATATCGAACCTTGGTTAAGACTTCCACTGATTTTTCTCCTTTTTAGTTAGTACATTGTGTGGAGTTGATCCTTCTGATTGAATGTGAAATCCATTCCCTCAAACTGACAATTGAGCTCCTACCTGACAAATGCGATCTTGAAGAATGCCTCGTTCACCTAGAGCATCTAGATGAACATTGTCAATATGCCTCTATGACTATTGAAGTGAATAAATGATGTGTTAAGGTTTAGTATGAGAGGTCTATCTATCTTCGACAATACGTTGATGGTGAATTGGTTCTCCTATATGACTAAGCCAAATAACCATTAGGGGAAGGCAAGTTCAACCCCATGTGGCATGGTCCTTATATTGTGTGACATGTTTTAGAGAAAGAAGCCTATGAATTGGAGGATTGTGAAGGGAATATTCTGGATGAGCCCATAAATGGGCTCTACCTTAAAAGATATTATGCTTGAGACCTCAATATTGGGCGTGACTTTGTGTATAGTAGTGCATTTTAGTGTATATACATATTTTCCCTTTTTCATCGACTTGCTTATCAAGTTTTCCCTTGTTTGAAAGATATCAACGAAGTCTTCGGTTTACTTAGGATTCGTAGACAGTTCCAGTCGCCATACATGGAACATGGATTCCACCACTTGGGTCATTCAGTTACCCGAAGGTCAACTGGTGTCTTCAAGTGGCGTTCATCTGGAGCCATCAATGTATAATGTGGTTGAGTATAGTGCCATTATAGAGATTTTACGGGATTCCATTTCACATGGTGTTCAATATTTATATGTTCACCTAGACTCCTAGTTAGTCTTATGTCATTTGAACGACTATTACCATGTGCGAGATCCTACTCTACTTCGACGATTCCTACGGGTACGAGTTTTGGAACGATACTTTGATTTTATTACTTATAATCACATAACTAGAAGTTATAATTATGTATCCAATGCATATACTAATTATGTTTTAGATTGGTATTTGTCACATAAATAAAGTAAATAAAATACATTCATCAATGTACAGATTGTAACATATATAAGTAAAGCCGATGACCAATGTTTTTTATATTTCATCTCTTCAAAAACTATTGTGTCATAGTACAAAATGGGGCTCACACCCTCAAAATACATATATGGCTAGTAGATATATGACCATGGAATCTATGACTGTGGAGCCATATGTGTATCATGATAGCACAATACGACGTTTGCGAGACGCCGGAAGAGTTGCATCCATGCACAGTGCACACCCACCACCTGCCATTGCATAGCCTCTGGTAGATCCTCCACCTAAACCATAGAAATCTTGTGTGTCAATCGAGACAAGTTCCCTTGCACATTTTGTAACACTCTCTCTGCATATCCTCCCACATGCTCATCTCCCCGGTTCCTCCATTGAAGTTGTGGGAATCCATATGGTCGTCACAAACCCACATCTTCATAACAAAATAATTGTTAATACTTGATACCATACACAAATATTTGTGTTTTTATTCTTTTTGAAAAACACAAAAAAAATGAAATATATAAAAAAATCTCATATCTATATCACCGAAGGCAGAGTCTGGTGGAAAAGGCATATCTGTATCCCCTCTGTAGTCAATCCCAACATAGGGGTAGTCGTCTATGGTTATAACCTATCAATGTCACTAGAAAAATAACTCATCATTGTAGGGGGTTGGCACCCTACCACCTCCTAAATACCTCATCACGTCGGTCCACCGTGACATGGTTGGATCGTACAGTCTATGTGGAATGATCTCTACTCTAGGTCTCAAGCCTGGAACCCGCTCAAAGTAAAATCTACACAAGATGGATGCAAACCCAAGGTTTCTCTTTCTCCCTTGTTTGCAATTTATCAGCTGGATCTTCATGTTAGCCAACAATGAGGTACACCAGTCATAAACCATGGGTATTAAACACTCAAATTTGTAAAACATTAGTGGCCTTGATGCTTGATGTAACGAGGCTGAACCTGAGATCCATGTGAGTACAAGTATGACGATCTTTAAAATCAGGTTCTAAATTTCCTTGATGGGGAGTTGGCTCCCTACTTTATCTGCGTTTGCAACACAATGGGGGGCGATGTAATCCTCTATGTTCATATCACCCCTAGCCTCTCAGGATTTGAGATTCAATACCTCACCTCGATGAGACAATCTTGTGATAAAATAGATTTCATCTACTTCAATCCTCAATGGTTTCCCATCGATATTGAAGGTCTCTGTCTCCAGATCCCAATAGTTTACGAGCATATGGAGTATCCTCACTTGATCCCTCATTCCTTTGAGAGCCCAAAATTTATAAAGACCACATCTTTTTAGAGCTAGTTTTCCCCCCGCATCTCTTTCCACTTCTGCATCTGCTTCCTCATGCTCCCTCTCTCTCCATTCAAGCACCACCTTGCCAAAGGAAAATCATTTTTTGAGTTAAATTCATTAAAAAACTTGTTTGCGGGCTATAATGTTAACAGTCGCATGTAGGGCCACATATACACATCCATGCTTTGCTTTTCCCGCATAAATGTCTCCACATACACGACCCGATGAACTATATCTCTCGTACACCCTAGTTTATGCATTGTACCCTCTTAAAATAAAAAACTAAGGACTATATTGGAATTTTAAACCACCAGAAATGAAGAGGAGGGGAAGGGAACTTAGTGGGTCCAGACGGTTGTCAATTTCGTTGACTGTAGCTCCCACAATTGACACTTGAAGATCATGGGAAAAATGGTCTAAAATGCATTGTTTGGGTGAAAAACTCAATTGGTATGGTAAAATTGTTTATTTTTACTATTAGTAGAAAATTTTATCCACTTTATATAGTTTATGCTAATTTTTGACCTAGTGGACTAATAGTGCAATGAAAGGAGTTGGTTTTGGTGGTTTTGTCCAGGGATGTTTTGTGATTTCTAGTGTCATATCGTCCGTTCGTGACTTTGGTAGGTATTTTCTTTTACCAACTTATAGGATAGGTTGTCACTCTATTTTTCATATTTGCATTATCTTATGACTGTGATTCGTATGCCTTAGGTAGGAACCCATTTATTAACGACACATAAACTTCTTATTGCTACTAAAAGTGTCATTATTGAGTGGTAGAGGCTTACCAAACATGAGTTCCCTAGTTAGAACCTTTGTGCCATTTGGTGCTCATGCATAAATTATTCCATAAGACTAGGAGTCCCTTATAGTTCTGATATGACTTTGCGTTCAAACCCCATATTCTTACTCACAAGCATTTTGACCTTCACATATGGGACTCCCACCGAGTCTTGTTTAAGCTCTTTTTCGACTCTGTCAAAATCGAAAAGATTTTCGAGTGAACTTGTCTCTTTCACACTCATTAAATGGCTTTCAAAGAGCGTCTATTTGGTGTAAGATTAACCTTTTTTTGGACCAAGTAGACTAATTTTGAAAAATGAACACTCTAGTCAACATTGGCTAGAAGAGTTGTCTTGTGTATTATTTTATACTTTTTTGTGCCTAGGGGACTAAATTTACGAAAAAGAACACTTTTTGGAGTAAAGTTGTAATTGCATTCCATTATCTATTGCTTGCAGTATTGAGCCTGTTGTTAGTTCCCGCTTTCTCGTTATAAGCCTCTTACCTCAACAATTTGCATCACTAGCCAAACAAAACCTTGTTTATATAATTTGCAGCTTAACATTCATTTGCCTATGAAAAAACAAAAAAGATGGGTGGGAAAATAATATTATCTCATATTGGCAGCGATCGTGTTGCCTTTGAACAAAGCACAAAATTTTGAGTCCATTTTCATCCAAAGCTTGGGTTTAGCATGACCTCAGGAAGCTAAGCTTGTTACTTAGAGTTTACTCCTCCGACTTGTTATTCTTCCAGTCTCAATGGAGATTTGGATTGATGCCTCCTACATCACGAAGTTTCATCATCAAGTCTATGTTGTCAGAGTCCTTCATATGTATGATGCTTTTGTTCAAAGTAAGTCTATAAACTCATGTCGACCATTTCTCAAAACTGTTGACTTTGCATGTCGACCATACCCTTAGTGTATCTTAGAGTCACATGAAGTTGTAGTCCTACCGTGCACCCTGGTCCTACTTTCATTATGGGTATGTAACCTTGAACCCAACAATTGACATCTCATTAGTTGACAAATCCCTCTACCCCACATATTTACACTATCTTGAATCACTTCAAGCTAGTGGCCATTTGAAGTCCCTTGATTTTGATTCTTTGGTGGAGAAAATTGCAGAATGTGAAAAATATTTAAGGAAGAAGACAATTCATCCCACTAGAGAGACTATGTGCCTTACTAAAAAAGGGAATAATTAATCACATGATTATTTTAGAGTAGAAGGTAGTAAGAGAATACATGGAAATAAGTATTTTAAAGGCAGGGGGAAAAGCATAATCAAGGTGAGAGATTTGATTTTCACTGTTTTCATTGTGGAAAGAATGGACATGCATGTGCTAAAACATATGCATGAAGTGGAGCTAAGTTTTAGAGTTTGTGCCAACCAAGGATTAACTGTGCATGCCAAACCCATTTTGTATTGTGCACATTGTTTCATAATGTTGCGTCTGTGGACAAATGAAACTTCCCTTGGATTACTAGACCCCTATACCAATTAAAAAACAATACAAGTAGACACTAATGTCCCTATAAACTTATCTTAACCAATCATAATGAGAATGAGAGAAAGGATGTGATGAACCTGTTTCGACGTTTGTCTTCGCTGCTCCAATATCAGGGCTTGATCTCCAAGCTCTTTGGCACAAATTTAGATCTGCAATGGACAACAAAGGAAAACAACTATTCCCTACTCTACCAAATTATATAATACAAGTCTATCTACGAATATTAGAGCAACAATAGACAAGCAAATGTAACAAGCCATAAACTTGAAGGAAATAGGCCAAGTATATATTGATTGGAAAGCCAAAAAGAGATACTTACAGGTCACGATTGATGCAACAACAACCTCTCCAAGCTCTCCTCATCCAACCCTTGCACGGATGTATCAAGATCAAAATGATGATACTCTGACTGATTACTTCCCCCCTTCACCTTGGAAATTTCTTCAATATATAGGCTTGAGAGGCACAACCACCATGAGAAAATGAAGGATATGGTTGAGGATATGGATTCTTAAGGTTTGGATCAGATCCTAAGGTGAAGCCATGCTATCCCTTGACCAAGTTTTGAGGAAAAATTGGTCATGTTTGACCAATTTTGGGACTTCGACAGGCTGGTCGAAGGTGTTGCGCCCAGGCGGAGCAGAGATCACAGGATCTCGCTGGTTTTGTGGGCTTGTGGACCCAGCAAAGGGTTTACTAGGGTTATGGGATGTTGGCCAATGGGTTTACCCATGTTTAGGCCTTGATTGTAATTGTATACATAAGTAATAGCTAAGCAATGTAGAGGGGAGGGCAATTTGGCTTAGTGCATGAATACTGGTGGCTATGTGCATGATAGCTTGGTTTTGGCTTAGTGCAAGAAGACATAAGTGCTTTGTGCTATTAAGGAGTTGCCTCTGTGCCTTGACCTGATTTTGAGGAAGGTGGATCTAGTGCGCAGTGTGCATATCTCTTGTCCATTGTGGAGTTGGGCTCTATGGCTTTGTGCACAGGATCAGATGAATGTAAGGAAATCAAAGACTAATAAAGAAGAAGAAGAAGTTGGTGGATGTAGCCCCACACTGGGGTGAACCACGTATATCCTGTGTCTTGATGTTCTTTGTGCGATGTGTTTATGTGGTTATTTGCTTAATGTTGTTGTTATTATGTATAATGAATTCATCTGATGTTGTAGCTTAGTGCTTAATGATGTGAATGAATGCTATATCTAAACTAATGTTATGTGATAAATGATTGAAAGTGTTAGATCTTGATTGTTACTGTGTCGATCTGTAATAAGGGTTAAATCTGTGATGTAAATGAGGATCATAACCTAATTCATATTGTTGGCTAAGTGCTTTGTTAAGTATTGTAATCACATATCTGTGTCCCAACTTGGTTGTAGACACTTAAGTCCTACAACCTCCCATGCATCTACCTCGGGTGAGATTTCATCTGCTTCGCATGTGTTTCCGAAAGGGCTGGTAGTTAGT
Organism: Picea engelmannii; assembly: GCA_009831015.1. Classification (NCBI taxonomy): domain Eukaryota; kingdom Viridiplantae; phylum Streptophyta; class Pinopsida; order Pinales; family Pinaceae; genus Picea; species Picea engelmannii. The sequence continues at coordinate 5,343 of ML837655.1, read as the reverse complement.
GTTTTGTTGGTGTGTTGTTGAAGCGTTGAACCCTGGGTCTGCCCCTATGATAATAAGCCATAGCATGGGGGTTGAACATAACCAACCTCATCCCAAGAGAGATGGCCCACAAAATAAGGTGGAGGATCCTCTTTTTCCCTCTAACAAGACTGATGCTCCTCCTTAGTTGAACATAGGGTGCCATATTCTACAGTGGATCTCCTCTAACATGGAAAGGGGGGTGCCATTCCATGATGTAGCACTCCCCCAGCATGGCTAGGGGGGCACCACCCTTCATAAATGCCAAAAAAATGGTCGATTTTTCCAAGAAAAATTTTTGTTTTGATCTTGAAATGATGGGTTTATTCCTCAAATGTGACTTAGGGGTCATGGAAAATTTCATTCATGGTTTCAAGGGGTTGCGACACTCAACGAAGTGAATGCGACACTAGGTAAGATGCATACTACACTTGAGACAATGCATGGGACACTTAACAAGGTGCATACATCACTTTGCGATACTTAGGGTGTGTAACTTAAGTGTGACATTTTGGTGTGTAACAGATGCCCGCTAAAGTGTGAGGTCAGAAGAGAAACTGATGGCTAAAACCCCTTACAAATTCTTCAATGCAATGGTGCTGGAGTAGGAGAACCTAGAAGAAGATGAAAAAAATCATCAAACAATATTAATATATGTTCAATTTCTGAGGTAGACATACCTATGCTCAGAATACGAGATGTGACTCAAAGCATGGTCACCGACCAATTCACTGGGGATCTATGAGAATACTGACTAAGGATATGACCACTAGAGATACAATGCGGATCCATACCTCCATGACATGAACTGATTGCAACCATGAAAAATACACAGTGGAGCTACGAGATGAGAAGGGCATAGCCACGAATCAATATAACGTGAATCTATGTAACAATATATATATATATATATATATATATATATATATATATATATATATATTAGTAAGATTTCCAACATGGTGATTGTACTAAAATATTTTACCTGCTCAAATGATCTCCATCTCAGCCTAGGAAAAGAACATAAAAGAGTGAATTCTCAACTCAGGGTCTTCATCTCGATCCCGATGTGGTACAAATCTAGCCATGTGAATAGATGATTTGATGTCGAACATGGTAGAAACCACTTGATTACTGGTCATTGAGGAAAATTGTTAACAAGTGCGAGAGAAATCACTAATGATGCCAATGTCTCTCAAGGTACCCTAGTACATTCTAGAGAATAAAAATAAATGAGATGAGGTCAAACAATGATGGAATCGATTGATCAGGGTCGTTGATGTAAACCCATTGTATAAAGTGAGGAGGCATGCCATTGAGGCATGTAGGTCCCAAGGTACTAGCTAGTTTCTAAGTCTAATTCCCGGATAATGTGCTGAATTTGACAGGAACAAACTCGTCGAAGGAGGGACATGATGTATCCCCCATCATCGACATGAAACTAACACAGGAAAGTGATGTGAGATGGTGGATCGAACGAGTATGGAATGACATAGGAAATGGAAACTGGTAATACTGCAGATTGATGGTTTGAAGTGAAACTTCCCTTGAACATTGTGAGGCATGACAAATGACTTGGCAACATTGACTCAACGATTACCAAGAACATAATGCGATGACAATAATATAACTCTTTGACTAGAACAAAAAAGTATGAAAACACATATAATTGGTATGACTCAGAGACAAGTAGATTACCCAACTGTAAGACGAGACACAAACATGTGCCATGTTCAAGGGAGAAACATAACTGCCATAAAGGATTCCAAAAAACTTAACCCACTTCCTTCATTTCCCCCCATCCATATAGATGAGTACCTCTTTCATTTTTAACGAGGTTAAGGAGAATTACATGTGATCGGTATAGCTCATCCTTTGGATGAGTCCCTCGACATATTTTTAACGAACTTGAGGAGGGAGGGGTTCTTGGAGATTGGACTCACATAGGTCATTCGATGCATAGTTTTACGAGCCCAAAGAAGTTAAAATCGATGGTTTTTCATGTTTAGAGTATGAAAATAACTTAGATATGACTCCATGGATGACTTTTTCATAAATTTAATCTCCCAAGCCCGAAAAAAGTGTAAAACAATATAGGGGAGAACTCTTCTAATCATGCTTGATTAAAGTAGTCCTTTTTCGTAATTAGTTTCGTGAGGCCGAAAAATAGATAAACTACCACTCAAAAGACGCCCTTTCAAACCTTTTAATGAGTGTTAAAGGAATAAAGCTCACTCGAAAATATTTTCATGTTTAGGGAGTCTAAAAAGAGCTTAAATTAAACTCCAAAGAGTTCCTTTTTTCGTATAGCTTTTACGATTTTGAAAAAGAGATAAAAGTATACTTGGTAACCCATTCTCATGTATTAACGAGCACGAGAAAGAGAAAATACTAAGATCATTCTATAAAAACTACTACGTTGTGATGGGAATGACCCCTAAATGAGGATCACTCCTAACAACGTGTCTCTCTAGAGGTATTTCCCCCCCATCTTGCATGACAACAGCTAGTGGCTTCTCTCCAACATAATGTTTAGAGGTTGGAGACATGCCACCCAAGCAACGTTTCCTATGATGACTCTTATTCTTTCCTCGTTTAGGATTTTGGTTACTAATAGGAACATTTTCACTAGATGGAGGAAAAGAAGGTTCAAGTACACAATCTATAGTGAGACTCGATTCTAATGGAGGGGGGTATGTTTCATTTTTTAATGAACTTGACAAAGACGATGAATTTTGCTCGTAAGCACCTGTTTCATTTTTTAATGAGCTTGACATAGGAAAAGAACTATGTTCATCGAGACCGGGTATTACCAAAGGATCAGATAATTTTAAGGATTGTCACACCTAATTCGAAATCATGTTTAACGTCACAACTTGTGCGGTGGCAGGATCAGGCAAAGGAAAAACCTCCATGAGCAAGGAATCCTTAAGAACACCTACTCCTACACTCTCAAGACTATTGTGTCCTAAAAAAAAGACATTATTTGCTGCAAAATTTTGGAGATATGGAGTTGTATAGTCAAGTTGGTCAACAATGATAATTTTTCCTTGATGGGGAAAAATTGTATAGTCAAGTTGGTCAACAGTGATAATGGAAGTCATCACATATAACCAACTACAACCAAGTAACAAATTGTAATCCAGGGGCACATCAACCACTTTGATATTGACTAAAATGGTCTTACCTTTGAGCATCACAATGAAATATTGCAAGAGTCCATGAGGTTGGAAACCACGTCTATCAAATGTTTTCAAGGTGGTAGGGGATTGACTAAGTTTAGGAGAATCAAGGGCTATCCAACAAGGCAAAGACATAAAACAAGTGGTGTGTTGGGTATGTGTTATATTCTTTGCACAACTAGCTTTAGTTTCTATTACGTTGCACCGGGTGCATAGGGGTTCTGGGGCAGTGCCCCCGAGAATTTTTTTTTCTTGGGAAATATGGTGCATTTTTGCCTTGTTTTTCATGTCACCTCGATTTTCGTGTACATTGTTGGAAAAATTTTCGGCACATGGTTTTTTCCAACGGTTTTCTATTTTTGGTTAAGGAATTAGGGTTTTTTACTAATCCAGGTCATTGGGTTAGGGTTTTGGATGTCGTTGGATCCTATATGTATATTGTATTGTAAACAATGTATCACTATGAATGAATATAGAATATGCTGGTTTTCCCGGTTTAGGTTTCCAGGGGAAAATATCTATGTAATGTGTGTATTTTCCATTATACCTTTTCTGTTCTTTTATTGAAAATCTATTTGCAGAGAAATTTTGTACAAGGTTAAAATCTACATTTGGTATCAGATCTTTGCTGGCTTTAGGGGGACGCCTTTATGGTTAAGGGCTTGGCTCAAGACTGTGATAACCCTTGTTACAGTGGGAGATCTGTGGTATTGATTTTTTAGGTGAAAATAAATGGTGAGCAGTTCGAAAATAGAGATCGAGTAGTTTAATGGGCAAAGTTTTGAGTTGTGGAATATCAAGATGGAAGATCTATTGGTGGAAAGAGATAAGTGGATCACGGTGGATCCAGGTATTGCACCTACAAGAACTTCGACAAATGACTAGAAAAAATTGGATCAGAAGGTGAGGAGAACAATTCAACTTTGCCTCTCAGATTCAATATTACTGAATGTGTCAAAAGAAGCCAGAACCAAAGATTTATGGGATAAGTTGGGGATGTTTTATCAGTCCAAGTCCCTAGTAAATAAAGTATTCATGAGAAATAAGTTGTATAACCCGAGGATGAGATATGGAGACTTAGTGGATGAGAATTTGAATGCCTTCAATACTGTGGAAAGTCAGTTAGTATCTGTTGAGATTAAAATTTCAGATGAAGATAAGTGTATCAGTTTACTGTGCTCATTACCAGACTCATGGGATAGTATAGTTGTGGTCATAGGTAGTAATACAAATTCCTTGAAGTTTGATGAATTGGTCTCATCCTTGTTGTCAGAGGAGATGAGATGGAAGAACATGGAAGGACAGAGCACAAGTGCATTATTTACAAGAGGATGTTCCCATGAAAGAAATAGATCTAAGTCCTCAAGTGGGATATCTAAGTCTAATGGAAGATCCAAGTCTTCTAGAAAGTTTGTAAAGGTATGTTGGAGATGTGGAAAAGAAGGGCACTACAAGAAGCAATGTAGATCTAAAGTTGAGGAAAATAAGGGATATGAAGAATCTCCTTCTACAGAAGAAAAGACCTCCAAGGAAGAAGAAGGGGATGTGTACTTGGATTGTTCAAGAACACATGCATATCATGAGGCATGGTTGGTTGACTCAGGTGCATCCTTTAATATGACTCCCCATAGGGAGTGGTTCTGTGAATATGAAAGGTATGATGGAGGTAATGTTTTCCTAGGTGATGACTTGAAAACCAAATCATGGGTTGAGGAAAATTCAAGTTGAGGCTCATAGATGGAAGGATTAGAACACTACCTGGTGTTCTACACATCCTAGGATTGGTCATAAATTTGATTTCTATAATAAAAATAAATGATGCAGGGGTAAAGACAATATTTGAAAAGGAAACCTGCAAGATGGTTTGAGGATAAATGGTGTTGGTGAAGGGAGTTCTATTTGAAACTCTATATAAGTTGTAAGGAAGCACTATTAGTGATGGGTGTAATAGTTCCATTTTTCTTGATATTGGAGTTGAAGAAGAAAGAAATCCTATACTGTCTGGAGAAAAGGTTATGTTGTGGAATCAAAGATTGGGGCATATCAGAGAGAAAGATATTCAACTACTACACGTTAAAGGTATGGTTGAAGGTATGTCTAATTTCTCTCTGGATTTTGATTTCTATGAACATTGTGTATATGG
>WSFP011300737.1:0-45383 GCA_009831015.1 Picea engelmannii | reverse complement strand
CCATGAGATTATACACAGTGGAGCTACAACATGAAAGAACATAGCCACATACCAATACAACGTGCATATATGTCACAGTATACATTAAAACTTCATAATATCCATCGCATCCTAGGGAACACAGAAAACAAAAATAAGTGCTTACTAAAAATTCCCCCCCAAGGTCTTCAATCCCGATCATGAATAGTATGAATCTAGCCATGTGAATAGATGTCTTGGCGTCGAACATGGTAGAAACCACTTGATTACCAATCAATGACGTATATCATTAACAAGTACAAGGGAAATCACCAATGATGACAAGGAATCCCAAGGTACCCTAGTACATCCCAACAAATGTGAATAGATGGTCTGAAGTTGAACACTCATGGAATCAATCGATCAAGGGTCAATGATGTAGACCCATTGTCAAAAGAGATAAAACCTTCGATTGAGGCATGCAGGCTCCAAGGTACTACATGGTTTCTAAGTCTAATTACCTAATAATGTACTGATGTCGACGGAAATAGACTTGTTAAAGGAGGACCATGATGTATCCCCTAGCATTGACACGAAACGAATAAGGATAGTGATGAATAGTGGTGGATCAAATGATGTTGAACTAACACAGAGGTGAACATGTATAGATTGACTTCCCTTGAACATATGGCAGCACAATGAATGACTTGGAAGCATTGATTCAACAGAGCATGAATGATAGATGTGATTATGTGGTGACAACCAATGGATCTCTTCAAAGGAGTTGAAAGCGTATGATGACAAATGGAATGGGACGAAAACTAGAGGTTCTCTTTTAAAGTAGTCAAAATATTATGATGACACATGGGATTCAAATGGCACAGAGACAAGCGATAAAACCAAGGTACAAATAAGTTCCTTATTCAGGGGAGAAATTTTTTTTCGTAAAAGTAAAATACTTGACCCACTTCTCCAATTTTTTCCCCACCTAGATAGGAGAGTACCTCTTTCTTTTTTAACGAGCTCGAGGAGGATAAAAAATGCTTGGTATATATCATCCTTCGGATGAGTCCCATATTCACATGTTTAACAAACATGAAGAAGGAAGGGTTCAGTCCCAGATGGGTCCTTCCTTGTGTATATTTTATGAGTCCAAGGAAAAAAAATTGATGGTCTTTTCATATTTAGAGATTCTGAAAAGATTCGATAAAGAAAAATCCATAATGAATTTTTTTGTAAAATTAGTCTCCATGGTCCGAAAAACTATAAAATAATACCTAGGAGAACTCTTGTAATCATGCTTGACTAGAGTATTTTTTTTTTCTTAAATAGTTTGATGAGACCGAAAAAGAGATAAATGACCGCTCAACAAATGTTCTTTCTAATTCACTTTAACGAGCATAAAATACAACAAGATCGCTTGATAATCTTTTCATGTTTAGAGAGTTTGAAAATAGCTTAAAGGATACTCCAAATAATTATTTTTTCATATAAATTTTATGAGTCCAAAAAAGAGATAAAATTATACTCGGTAACATATTCTCATGTATTATTGAGCACAAGAAAGAGCAAAGTCTAAGCTCGGTAACTTATTCTCATGTATTTATAAGCATGAGAAAGAGAAAAGACTAAGCTCATTCTAGAGAAGACTACTACATTGTGACAGGAACGACCCCCAATTGAGGATCACTCCTAGAATCATGTCTCTGTAGAGGTGGTTTTCCCCCAGCTTTCATGATATAAGCTAGTGGGTTTGCTCTAGCATGATTCCCAGAGGCTGGAGACCTATCCCCCAAGAATAATTTCCTTCGGTGACTTCTCTTCTTTCCTCGTTTAGGAATTTTTTTAATAATGGGAACATTTTCATGAGGTGGAGGAAATGAAGGTTCAAGTACGTGATCTAGAGTGAGACTCGATTTGAAGGGAGGGGAGTCTATTTCATTTTTTAATGAGCTTGAGAGAGACGATGAACTATGCTCGTCGATACTAGGTACTACCAAAGGATCAGATGATTCCATGGATTGTCTCACCTGAGTCAAAATCATATTTAACATGGAAACCTGCAGGATGGAAAGAGAATATAAAGGAAAAATGCCCATGATCGAGGAATATTTAAGGAGACCTACTCTTACACTTTCAATACTAGACTTCCCTAGAAAAGGGACATCATTCATTGCCGCATTGTGGAAATCTATATTTATATAGTCTAGTTGCTCAACTTTGATAATTTTTCCTTGATGAGGAAAATGAAAGACACGAAACACTATAGATGCGATGGTAGTCATCACATAGAAACAACTACAACCAAGTAACAAATTGTAATACAAGGGAGCATCAACTACTTCAATATCGACCGAAACAATCTTACCCTTCAATGTCACAATGAAATATTGCAAGAGTCCATGAGGTTGGAAACCATGTCCATCAAACTCTTTCAAGGTGGTAGGAGATGGGGTAATTTTAGGAGAACCAAGGGCTCTCCAACAAGGAAAATACATGACACAGGCGGAGGCTCCCTCATCCAAAACATGCGATGGATGGTCTTGCCACTAACCAAAATTTGAATTTGGAATGTTGAGTGGTGGGAAAGCCTCTACATAAAGTGATCCAGATCAAACGTGGTCAGAGTTGACTCCTCTAGATCCATGTATCCAATGGCTGACTACAGGGTTCTATGTTGACTGAGACGGTGTTTTACAACTTCGATAGATGACATAGCACAAGGCACCTGCGCCAAATATTCAACAATGTTGTAGTTTTGGGTAGCGTTGACATTTGGATTAAATTTTTATTTTCGAATTATGCTCTTGGGAGGGTGAAACACTGTGTCAGATATTGGATTCCAAATATAAAGAGGAATGGAATATGGAGGAGGAGTGGATATGCAGGTTTTATCGACGACCTTTCCCTTAGTATGATCACCTGGAGATTTGCTATAAATGTCTTCTCGAGTTGTCACATTAACCCCCTTAAACATGTACACCTCAGAGGCACTCATGGAAGCATCCCCATCATTGGAATGACCTGTGTTTCCCCCTTGTGGAGGGGCGGGATTTTGTGCAACCAAATTTTGTTGTTGAACCGATTAGGAGGCACCCTTAATAAATTTAGCGATATCCTCATGATGAGGACAATATTTCATGTAGTGGTATTCCTCACAGATCATGAAAGGAAACTTAGGCTTACTATTAAGTGGAGTATCAATAGTCTTTGGGTTATCCTGCTCATTTAAAGATTTCTTGGATTTACACTTATTTTTCTTCTTACCTCCTGGCTGCGGAGATGAAGTGGATTGGACCGCATTCACCTCTAAGGTTTGAGCAGGATCGTAAGTAGTTTTGGTGTCTAAAATAGAACTTGGTTCCAGAGCATGTTGTTTTGGATCCTTCGATGGATGAGGAGCGTTAAGGATTAGATCATAAAGTGTGTCAGAATGGGAATATACCAAGTCCAAATACTATGAATAGTTGATAACCTACTCCTCAGTAAAAACATTTCCCATAGCAGCATCGTGGGAGATGGGAGGCAAGAGCGACTTTGTAAACCAATCCGCAAGGAGTTGGTCTGGAATGGGAGATTTAATTAATCGTCTTCTTCGTATCCACTCATGAATATGATCAGATATGTAGGTGGAATAGGATTTTCGAAGTGAGTTCAAAATATTTGTTCTTGTCTCATACCGTATAGAAAATTTAAAATGCATCAAGAAATCCATGGAAAGAGAGTTAAAGTTGACAAAGGAATTGTGCGGCAGCTCGATATACCATTTCATTGTTGCACCTGTAAGTGTTCTCTAAAAATGTCTAAGGATGGAATCGTCCATCAAAGAGTTGTAAGAACACCATAAATGGAAAGTTATAACATGATTTTTAGGATCTTCCCCAGGTTTTTCGTTGAATTTCGCGATGTCGGATGGTAGTTTGATAAGGATGGCGGGCCAAAATGGGGCATGATGAATGGGATCATTTGTCAAATGCAACAGATCTAGAATATATAACGTAGCTAAGAATGGAAGTTGTTGGTTAGCTTATGGATAATGGTGGTAATCATATGGCATGGGAACACCAGTAGGATCGTATCCAGGTCGCGGTGAAATGGAAAAGCTAGATGGTCCTCCCATATATGGTGGCTACCCAGGTTAGCCACCCATGTAAGGTGGTTGTCCTGGTTTTCTTCCTATGTATGGTGTTTGAATAGATGAACCTCCTACGTACTATTATTTACCTGATGATCCCCCCATGTGTTGAAGTTGAAGGGACTGTTGTGTTAGAATGATGGGGTTTATGGATTGAAAGGGAAACGTTCCTTGTGAAATAATTCCCACCGGGTTGGGTTGACCCCACAAAGGGTTAACAATTCTTGGAAATGGATGTCTAGGATATAGGCCAGTGGTAGTAGCGATAGAAGGAATGGCAGGAGAAGAGTTCCCCTAGCAGGCTGATATTTCAACCATGAAGGTTTCCCCCTAGTAAATGTTTCCCCCCCAGTAAAAAGTTTCCCTGCAGTTGAAGGTTTACCCCCAGTTGAAGGTTTACCCCCAATTGAAGGTTGACCACCAATGTAGGGTGTACTAATATATGATAGTTGATATGGAGGCTGATTAGCTTGTGTGACCACGGTTGTATGAATGAATTGATTGTCGAGTATTTGACCAATGGAATGACCAAGAAAATCACTTGGTGTGTGCATGTTTGGAAAGAGTGAAGCATGAATATTACCTAACCCATGTGCAAAGGAAGATGTACGTGCAAGTGGTCGAGTCTATGTTACCTAGGTCACCGACATTTCCGGTAAAGAGGAAGCACCAGTAGTATCAACTATAGGATTTGTGGAGAAAAATAAATTCCCAAGTCCTTCATGAAAACCAAAATATGACAGGTTCATGCCAAAAGATTGTGCAGTGGTTGAACTAGGCGATAATCTATATGAAGAATAAGCATCAACACATTTTGTGTATAGTGGATTAGTGAGTGGTGGGCCAAGAGGATCAATAAAAAGAGGATTAGTGTAAGATGTAATGTTTCCTATGAAGGTTGTGATCAGTTCTTCTACGTGATGGTCACTTCCAAGATCTATGCTCCCGGTCTCATAATTTGTATCTTTGATCATTTATTCATAAGAAACATTGGGTTGAGGTTACTGAGCATCAAGTTCCATACCTTATATATTATGAAATATATGATTCTAAGGCCAACTACGAAAGTAAAAAAAAACACACTCCTAAGAAAAATAAAATCAATCAACCAAGCAACATTAGGCTCAAGGATCTTCCAAACATGGGATTTCAAGCTGCAAATGAAGAAATGAGAAGTAGTTACCCCGACCTCCACGTAACATCCCTACTCATTGCAAGAAACCCTTTCTTTCATGGGATAAACCTTCAAGGGCACTGAGAGTTTGATACGACATCTTCCCTAGGTATCGTGGGAATCCCCCCACAATCACCTCTTTAGATACCTAGGAAACTCCACTAAGGTTACCAACTCTTAGTAAGCCTTTGGGCGGGTACAGTCAACAGTCAGGACCGAACGTATGGGCAGGATATCAAAGTCCAAAGATATTCAAGAGAATTGAAGACAAGTGGACCAGTAAGACTCCTGAGAACCCCAGACAGATTCAGGATTCATGAAGCACCAAGACCAAATGAAACTAGTGGTTTCTTAATAAATACCCCCAATATATGCTTCGTCCACTATGATTGTTCAAGATTTGGAGGGGTAATCTTTGTTTCTCTTCTACACGCAACCTCGTGTTTAGCCCCTATGTGAGAGGGGGTTCTTGGCTATGCTTATACAAAAGTTGTATTTGTACACTCGCTAGTGTTATACAGTCTATTTAGTAGTCTTGGACAATTTACTCACTTTACCTAGTCCAAATACCCTAATATTGTGTTACTGTTGGTGTGCTAAAACCAAAAAATGTTATAGTTGATTTTATTAGTGCGTGATTTATTTTAATGGATTTTTACTCAAAGGGTTCATGGAGATGAAACTGATGATGTGAGAGAGACCTGACTCCAATAGAATGAAAAGTAATGATTTTTAGTTCATTATTTTCTATGAATTCTATGGGAAGGAGAAGAGTTGTATTCTTCTTAACACAAGAAAGAACTCAAAACTATGCAACTTTCAATTCCAGGGATCAAGATAATGCCAAACTACCAAGTAAATATTTCCAAAAAACAAATGCACACGCAAAACTAGCTCTTTTTCCAAACATATATCAAAACCAATTCCGAAATAATGCAAAAAAAAATCTTTGTTTGATTATGCATGCAAGGAGATACGCAAACTTTTTATCTTCTTAACTTTCAAGAGAAATGAAAGAGATCTATGTTTGACATGGAGAAAGACGAGGAAAAAAAGAAATCAAACAGAGTGCAATAAAAAAAGATGAGAACTGAAAGAAAACAAGTGTGAGATAACATGTTCAATCAAGGACTCAAAGATGCAAAGGAGAAAGTAGACAAACAGTCATGAAAATCCTCAAAACACGAGCACCAAGAAATAGGGTTGTGGTAAACGAGTGAGTCCTAATCATCCAGAAAAGCGAGATGTTTCAATGAAGATGAAAGGGATCACAACCAATAAACCAATGCAAACTCAAAATAAGGAAATTAAAATGAGTGAAAATTTCAAGTTCTCAAGCAAGAAAAGCCAGAGACAAACTAGGAGCCTCTGGGCTAAAATAGTAGGCAAGCTCAAACACACAAGCAAGTTGAAAAGAGGATGAGAAAGAAAGAAACCAAAAAATATTAATAAAAGAGATGATCAATCTCATCCAACCATTTGTATCTGATCATAGATACTTAATAAAGAACCTCAAATAGTCATAGAGAAACCTGAGCAAAATATGAGAAAAAAACAGAAAATAATGCTTAAAAAGCAGGCTGCTACAGGAGGACGCTCCCCTAGAGTGGCAGACAGGGAGTCCAAGAAGTGGTGGAATCTCCCTAATGGTCTAGAACCAAGAATCCAGGATGTTATGTCGTATTTATAAAAGGTGCATTCAAGGGGTAATGGACGCTTTGCAAAGGTCCTAAAGGCTCAAATTTGGAAACTTTCTCAGAAAAATTTAGGGATTTGATGAGCATAAGCGTGCGAAAGAAAAAGAAGAAAAGTGTAGACAAATTCAAAGGATTCAAATGGATATAAAACTAAGAATAACTCGATGGTTCTCCCGATTATGGTCTCTATTTTACTATGGTGAGAATTCTCACCCTACGGACAGGTTGATTTCCCCTCACTCGGGTTTCCTACAAATGAGACAACCTATCAAAAATGGGCATTAACATACCCCTAACTAACTATTCCATTTTCTTGTGGGAGGGTTGAGAGAGAAGGAGAGAGGGTGTGTGTACCTGATTTATGACGTTCATCCTCATTGCTCCAACGGCTGAGCTCTAATCCAAGTAGCTCCCTCACAAAGTCAATCCTGCAAGAAAAGAGGAACCTTCTCCTACTATCTATGATTAGGTAATATAAACCCTACCTATTGATACATAGACAAAGTAATCAGATAAATAAGAAATGAATAAGACAGTCTAATAGAAATAGGACAAGTTCTTATATTAATGAAAAGTAATAAGTTTACAAACTTGATGATGCTACAATCCTCCAAGCTTCTTTCATCATCCCTTGAACATGAATCCATCTTAGATTCTTCATAAACTTTTGGCCCTCTTTCACAAGATCATAGGTTTGATGTATTCTTTTTTTTCCATCCTGCCTTCACTCTGAAATGACCTGGTTATATAGATGCAGAAAGGGCTAACCACTAGGATAAATCAGGAGCATAGTTGAGGATAAGGTGGATTAGGTTAGGATTTGAGTTATCTTCATGGTTATGTGTGCTCCAAGATAGGAAAGAAGAATGCTTGAATCATATCTTGACGAAAACAAGAAAACAAACCAAGAACCGTTTAGAAATTCCTCGAAAGGTGCCCCTAGATTCATGGAATTTTACCAAATCTGCCTAGACGCTCCTCTAGAGAGGTGTGCAGGGCATCCATGATGCTCCCTTAACACTGGAATAGGATATGGACACTCCCACAACATGGGTAAAGGGTCATCCATGGTCAAACAAGTCTATAAAGGAAAGGGGGAAAGTGGGATTTCGACCCTTAAATGATGATTTCATCTTCTTGATGATCAAGGGAATGTAATGGATCATTATTGCATGGTGTGGAGGTGGAGACACTTTAGGAAAAGTGCGAAAAATAAGGTATGGCACTTAGCAGAATTGACCATGGAATTTGCGACACGTGAAACTGATCATAGTGAAGTGCAGCACTTATGAAACTTAACAAAGTGGGACAAAATGGTGTATAACAGGTTGGATATTCGAGACAACACACATATATGAGATGTCGTTTAGAGAAGGAATAGACATGGCACGAGTAGATGTCTCTTGTGTAAATAAAATATTGAAACTATTACTCACCTTCTTATCTCTTGATCGTATATCAAGTCAGTGTGGGATACAATAGAGCATTTCTTTATAATAAATGATATCTAGCAAGGGGTTTTTGTTAAGAAGTGTTTCACAAATGAACAAAAAATCTTGCTTTGAAGGATTTTAAATCCCTACTTATAATTTTAGCTTAGGTAATATGGTTGGCCAATAATATTGTTATTTTTGAATACATATTCCTTCCTCTGTTTTATTGTGCATGCAATCCATATACATATTCTCATGTCTCAAATTTATGTTCAATATCTCCATAAAGGATTTTATCTCATGACTTCATTGACAAATCTTGTATTTGGGGATTCGTTCATGGGACTAGTCAAGATAACACGCCTTATTATAGGATAGGAGGCCTCTTATTATTCAATGATATCAATATATTATTTTTAAAGTAGGACTCGGTGTGAAGTCAAATAATTTTATTAAATTATTGACAATAAATTATTTTCTAAAATTTTCTATAGTTGTATCTTAGGGCATATGGTTGGCCAAAAATATGGTTATTTTTAATACATATTCCTTTCTCCTTTTTATTGTGCATGCAATCCATATACATATTCTCATGTCTCAAATTTGTGTTCAATATCTCTCCATAAAGGATTTTATCTCATGACTTCATTGACAAATTTGGTATTTGGGGCTTCGTTGATGAGACTAGTCAAGACACCCCACCTTATTATAGGATAGGAGGCATTTTCTTATTCAATGATATCAATATATTAGTTTTAAAGTAGGACTGGGTGTGAAGTCAAATAATTTTATCGAATTATTGACAATAAATTATTTTCTAATTTTTTCTATAGTCATACGAGTTTCAAACTTTTGGGTGTTTGGGGATTCATTGTTAGTCATCAACTAGTTAAAAGAAATGTACAAAATGGAAAAGTGGGTGTTGATACCTATATTTGATGAGGTTAAAAATTATATTTCTATTTTTAATAAAATTTATTTTTCTCATGTCTATAGAGAACTTAACTTTGAAGTTGACACTCTCTGAAGGAAGGGCTCTAGCTGGAAGATTTTGGTCCATGCATTTTTAAGGAATCAGCAGGAACGCACACTCACAGGAACACGTGCACGTTCTTAGAAACACACACACATTCCTAAACCTATAGGTTTGGAAGTGGTTGAACCTCCACAACGCTTTCCACATATATTTAGTGGCAGGAATGTGTGCGTGTTCCTAAGAACACATGCATGCTCCTAAGAAGCATGCACGTTCCTACTGTTAAACATTTTTAAAGTGTCGTGATCGCGATTTGTGCTCATTGTGCACAAATTGTGCTCGTGATTTTACTCTCATTGAGAAAATAGAAAGGAGCTAGAAA
Organism: Picea engelmannii; assembly: GCA_009831015.1. Lineage (NCBI taxonomy): Eukaryota > Viridiplantae > Streptophyta > Pinopsida > Pinales > Pinaceae > Picea > Picea engelmannii. Next base: position 35,628 of record WSFP011300737.1, on the reverse strand, counting down.
GGATCAGAAAAGGGAGGATATTGCCACCATGTACATGTATGTTTGATTTATATTATTTTTAACCCAATTTAGTCATTTTCAATTTAATCTTTTGCTCCCAAGAATCTGAATTAAAAAAAAAATTGAATTTTTGTATTTTAATTAAAAAACAACCTAATTTATAGGCAATGGATTTTAAATTGAATCATATATAATAAAATCGAACCCCAAGAAAATGTAAATTTCTCAGAAGAAAACCAAGAAGATAAAAACCCCAACCCACCACAACCACCCAATGTAAACACTCAAATTGATGAGGGGTTGGTTATATTAAGAACTCTTGAGGAATAATTAAGGGACACTAGAGAGCCTAGCAGAGTCTCCTTGGCCACTTATTTGGAAATCAACATGAGGTCCATTGCAAGTGCCCAAGGGAAATTTATCTTTATTTCTTATTATAGGTAAATAATGTATGAGTATTGTATCACTAGTTTGGAAAGAAACCAAATCAAAGAATTGGACATTTCAAAACAACAAATATTGTCTATTTTTAGGGATCCTAGAAATGGACAAGAACTACCATTGACCAAGAAATGAATTTACGTTGATTGGTGCATCCATCCCCAGATTAGTCAAAACTAGATGGATAGGTCATATATGGTTTTTGATAAAACTCCCTACAATAACAGGGAGATGCCCTTATATTTCATGAGATAATTATGGTATGAGTTTATTTTGGGTAAGCATGTCAACTACTTTAACATTGGTGACTTCTAGGGGTGGATCGAGGGTCCACACAAGACCAAGAGCATGCTAGGCATGACCCTATGTTAGGTCCTCATCCCCCAGGAGAAGTAATGACCCCCCTACCCAGCATCCTACTATTGCAGAGAGCTTGCAACAAGTACAACTAGCCATTTCATCATTGACTCATAGCCTAGTGTAACACAATAGATTTCTTGCACTATCTTGGTAGGAGGTGCCTTCCAGTGACATTGATACAAGGATTGGATCTTTATCATGCATAGGAGAGTACAATCAGGAGAGGGCACATGGACATAGCAGCCATCCATGTGAACCTCACAGATGCTCGAGTTGTGGAAAGACATGATATGGGCCTATAGAACCCAGTGAACAACATAGCTTCATGGAGGAGGTTAGTATCTTATATCGATATTTTAATGTATGTTTTTCTGCAGTTGTTACATCTAAGTAGTAGACCCTCTACGTCGATGGATGCATCAGTGCATAACCCTACCACTGATGCAACAGTTGAGGAAACCTATTCATTGGGTGCACCCCAGACACAAGTATGTATCACATTTGATAAATTCACCATATACATTTCATTATTTTTTGGCATGCTAAAAATTTCAATGTTCTTGTGTTTCTACAGGATTTGGGACTAGGAGATATCGGGGAATGTCCATGTGGGATGGACAAGTCACAGGTATCATGTGTAGAGCTAAATATCGTATAATTCTCAAATTGTTTGTGTTTATGTTATTGAATTTTACTATTTGGTACTAATAGTTCAATTTTATTAATATGTATGTAGGCTACGGATATATTTTCTAGATATGGTACTATTGCACTCCCTGGCAAGTCAATGGTGACTTCCAAGATTGATCTAATAGATCAAGCATGTTTCAAAACAGTATAGGTATTTACAAAGCCTTATTCGTGTCATGAGGATTCTCCCAACAAGAGGGAGAAGACTATGACGAGACAGCTACTCCAATACTCAGAAGAATTATATATAGAACAACCATAATCCATTAAAATAAGCCGATGTAGTAATAGATTCAGAGGGAGAAAATAAATTTGTCGTCGTGATGGAGTAGAATAGCTACTCTCAGAGTTCAACAGCTATAGTGAGAATGGAGTAGCCATTCTCAATTTCAGAAAAAGCAGTTGCAGGTGCAGAGTCCCAGTTCTAGAAGGACTAAGTTGCAGAGAGAATAGGGGACATACTCTTAGGCAATGAGATAGATAGTACTTTGCAGAAAGCACATAGAGCTAGCACATGATTGTGCAGATTAAGTTGCAGATGAGAAAATGTACTAGCAATGTGATGTGAAAATTTTGGTTTTGAAGTATAGGACAGGAAGACTCATGTCTGCAATCAAGCAAGCTCCAAGATCTTGGTATGGTTGATAGTTTTCTGATGAGCTTGCGCTTTGCCAAGAGTAAAGTTGATCCCAATATTTACTTCAATATTGTGGATGATGGACTAGTTATATTGTTGTTATATGTGGATGACTTATTCTTGATAGATGAAGAAAATATCATCACATATTGTAAGAACAAAACTGTCACTGAATTTGAAATGAGGACCTAGGCCCGATGCAATATTTCTTAGGTCTTGAAGTATGGAAGAGCCCAGAAGAGATTTTCCTTAATTAGGTAAGTACGATGTGGAAATTCTAAATATTTTTGACATGATGGAGTGTAGATCCATGCCCAGTCCTATGGAGATGAATCTGATGTTATTGGTTGATAATTTATCATAAATAGTCAATGTTACTCTATACAGACAGGTGATTGGTTCGTTGATGTATCTAATGAATACCAGGCCAGATATATGTTTTTATATGAACACCTTGAGTCAGTAGCCAAAACGTTTTCACCTTGTAGTTGCAAAGCATGTGATGAGATACCTTAAGGGTACGTTGGAGTATGGTCCTTGTTATACTAGAGATCATGACTTCACATTATATGGATATACTGATTCAGATTGGGATAGAAGGGCTTTAGACAGGAAAATCACTTCAGGATGTTGTTTCAGTTTGGGGTTAGCCATGACTTCGTGGAAAATAAGGAAGCAATATAGTATTTCACTCAGTGTGGCAGAAACATAGTACATTGCAACATGTTCCACCATTTGTGAAGTCATATGGATTCAAAATTTGTTGATGGGTCTATTTTGACCTCGAGATGGATGCTACCATGATATTTTGTGATAACTAGAGTTGCATAAAGATGACAAAGAACCCAATGTTCCATGATAAGATGAAGCACATTGATATGTGGTACTACTACATTCATATAGAAGGGAGTTGTGAAGCCACAATATGTTGGCATAGATGAGTAGGTTGTATATCTGTTGACTAAGCCTCTATCTTGTGTGAAGTTTGAGTACTTATGAGACAAGCTTGGTGTTTTCTGAAAGGACCTCCCTCGAAAGGAAGAGTGATGTTGATGATACTATGGTATCTTGACCAACAGTGGGTACCTCAATAAGGATTTTACATCCTAGGGGACTTATCATCCCTGGGAAGATCCTGAAGGTCCAGTAAGGATGGTCTGTCAGAGTACCTATGCATGTATATGCCAACTGTGGTCAGTAGTGGTAGCTCGGTTAGGATTTTATATCATAGGGAATCTTATGATTCCTTGAAAGATCCCAAAGGTATGGTAAGGACGGTCTATCAAAGTACCACGTGGTAGCTTGTTAGAATTTTATATCCTAGGGAATCTTATGATTCTTAGGTAGATCATGAAGGTCTGGTAAGGATGGTATGTGAGAGTACCACAGATGTTTTTGTTTATGGACCTGCCTCATTCTGTTGCCACATATAGATTTTGATATCCCAGCTTCATGATGTTGATGATGTTGATGTTCTAGCTTCATGTTGTTGATGATGATGACGTTATTCTAGCTTCATGTTGTTGATGATGTTGATGTTCCAGCTTCATGTTGTTGATGATGACGATGTTATTCCAGCTCCATGTTGTTAATGATGTTGATGTTCCAGCTTCATGTTGTTGATGATGATGATGTTTTTCTAGCTTCATGTTGTTGATGATGATGATGTTCCTCCAACTCTACGTTGTAGATGATGATGATGTTCAGTTTCTATTGATGTTGATGATGAGAAAAAATTTTGATGACCTATAGATATGACTGAAAGTGTTCCTGGTGTTGATGACGATGTTGCCTCATCTTGATGATGTATTGAGCTCATTTATTTGTTATTAATTTTTTCAATAGAATACCATTCTTGTTAAAGGGGGTGTTGAAATATTGTAACTTCAAAGAATATTCTACCTGGCAGAGAGTCAAATAATATTATTATATTATATTTAATTAGGCCCTATTATGCCTTTGTAAAAGTTGTCCCTATTGTTCCTTGATAGTTAAATGTAAATTGAGAGGGAAAAGTGACAAGTCATCCCAGACCTAATTTTAGGCTCACCATACCACTATTTATATGGAAGGCCAACGCCTCATTTGGACACACACAACACACTATCTCTGCAGCTATGAAGAAGTGTGCAAGTCTTGAAGGAACTGCTACTACAGCTAAGTGTGACGTCAAGGAGGGTTTTTGGTCTATCTCTTGGTATTTCTTGGTCAAGTGGTGTGCTACTCTTCCTATTGAAGGATTAGAGGAGGATGTTCTATTCGGTCTTTGTTCTATCTATATTAAGGAAGTTTTTGCTGGGTTTTCTTCCCAATGAGGGTTTCCCATGATAATTTGTGTGTCTCTATTGTTTCTGTGATTTCCTCTCTTTTAGTGATCTTATTTATACAACTAATGTGTTAAATGATTGTAATAATAAAGAAGAACTGTAATTGCTAGTTGTATAAGTAAAACATTAAAAAAAATATGGGTGCCAATAGGCATAACAATGGATCCATATAATATTGAGTTTCGGTGTAGATCTGCAGCAAGGGTGAGCAGATATACAAATTTTTTGGCTGTATCAAAGCTATAGACAAAAGTCGGTGAGAACACAAGAAAACCTAGTTCTCTAGTAATCAAATTCCTTTAGATCTATGATATTCAGAAGTAGAAAAGGCATGCAATAGAAAAGATACTTGAATAACACAAGATAGAAAGAATCAAGAATTGTATAATACCCAAATAACGAGAGTACAAAATAAACAACACCTGTGAAGAAACCAATGTAAACAAATGTCTCTTGGTGGCCTCTCCTTGGGAGGGATCTTCTTTCTTTCTCGAATGTATGGTAGCACTGGATAGATTTCCTCTTGGATAAAATTAACTACGGTGAGATGAAGCTAAGAGTTCAATGGAAATTTCAGCAACATCTGTGTACTCTCATGGAAAATCTCTATGAAACTTTTATGGCTCTCTTTATTTTATAAGAAAAATAGTGGTTATCCTTGATATGGTCAAAATAATAAAATATTATATTTAACAAAATCAATTTTAACCACTAATTTGAATTTCACCTTGAATTTGAATAAAATAAAGAGGGGGGAATGCATAAAAGTGGATTATGACTTTAGTTAAGTGAAATAACTTAGGAAAAATGGGTTTTCCTAAGTTATGCAAGGGAATAATGGTGTGAAAGTGTGTATGACAAGGAATACATGGAGTATGATGGTGCATATCAGTAAGACGTAGCCTTTTGGGCGTAGGTGTGTGAATAAATTGTGATAATTGATGCCCCCCATTGTGTGAGGTTAGGAGAAAATCGCATGACCGACATTGATTATAGTTTTATTTCACTAGGATATGTGTGAGCCGAAGAGGAGAAATGCTACCATGGGAGAATAATAGAAGTCCCAACTAGCGAAGAGGCCACATAAAACCACATGTCAAAAAAGGGTCATCAAGTGGGGAGTAATATGATCTCAATGGGATTAGGTAGGCATACCCATACTCATAGAGAATACTCATGGCAAAACTGGAGAGATTATAAATGAGTCTCAAATACAACATGAAGATGGAAAATATAGCCAGATTATATCAACATGATAAAATCAGTCTCATATACAACATCTGGATGGGAAAATCTGAAGTACATCCCAACTATGGCAGAACTGAGTACATAAGAACCAATTCCCCCTCATGTTGAAGGAAGGGGTTTGAAAAAACCTGAGAATGTTGAATAGGAATGAGGCTCCACAAATATGTCATGAGCATATTGAAGGAAGGCTCATCATGGGGATTTGAGAACGATGGTACAAAGCCACAAAAATCTGAGGAACTACATATGAGGTCAAATCATATATGCATGTACAAATCTCAATAATGTGAGGACATGAGATTTGACCAAGTTTGAGAGCAATGAGGACTCTCTCATCATGATCCAATGTCACCCATTAGCTAGAGGACAGGTACCAAGGTACAACATACTATCCTCTAGAATATATTTTTTGAAGTCGATAGGGAAAATTCCATCGAGGCTTAATGGTGAAGGAGTATTTGTTCGCCTCGTATCCAAAGAACAACCTGTAAACCTATAACTATGTAAGACATTGTTGATACCAACACATGCAGGGGGGATACCTATAAGGAAACCCCCTCCTGAGGTATACTACATCTCACACATGTTTAGGATGATGGTATCAAGAAATGGGCCATTGAATTGTCAAGTGTATGAGTCTCAAATATGTGAAAATGAACTAAAGTCAAGCACATAAAATAAAACTAAGGTACCAAGAAACAACAGGAATCGAAGGTAACAATCCTCTAGGCCAACCCTCTAGAATACAAGTGTTGAAGTCAATAGAGGGAAGCTCATTGGAACCAAGGAGGAGCAATCACCAAGGGACAAGCACGTGGTTATGAGCATGATGTGACTAATGGGAATCGACATCAGGGGATAGATGGAAGGAAAAGAGAGGTGGGATCAAGGCTTCCCTTGTCCAAAGCATAAATGCAGGGCTAATCTGGCAGCAATTGAAGACATCCATAAGGATGGTGGGTGACTCGGAATGATGTTGGTCAAATGTATTAGTGGAACAACTAAAGATGGATAGTTGGGCAACATGTGATGGGTACAACTGATGGAGGGGGACTCATCACAAATTCTCTGAACAAGGGAAATGTAGGAATGATGGAAGGGTAAACTAAGTGTGTGAGCAATACAAATTTACACACTAATGTGTTCTAAAACATAGTGTCCAAGTGGAATCCTAGTGGGGGAGGCCACTTGGTAGAAGGGAATTCTTCCTAGGAGTGTTGATGGGGTTAGCCAAGAAGATGGGATAAGAAATGGGAAATCCTCCTATAAATGATAATGAGGTTGTCTAGGAGGATTGAACCCAAGTGAAAAGTATTCCTATCCATGCCAATGGGGCTATCTAGGAGGAGATAACATAAGGGGGGGATTATTCCTTGTAATTCCAATGGGGATGGCTAGGAAGAAATGACATGGGGAGAATCCCTCCTAGAAACATTGATGGGGTAAGACAAGAAGAAATGAATGACATGAAGAAAAACCCCCTAGTAATGTCAATGGAGTTAGCTAGGATATATCCCAACAAATGGGACCTCCTTGAAAATGCCAATGGGGTTGGTCAAGAAATAACCAAATAACTATGAGAGACATAACCCCCCAACTAAGAATGAGGATGAGGCTAGTTAGTAGGGGGGAACAAAAGGACTACTCCTCCTCATGATGCCAATGAGGATGGTGAGAAGGTGACTATGAGACAACCCCGCCTAAGAATTACAATGGGGTTGGTTAGGAGAGGAGGAGGGAGGAATCATTCCTAAGAATGTCAATGGGGTTGGTCAAGGAAGGATCCCTCTAAGACAACAACCCTCCTAGTAATTCCAATGGGGATGACCTGGAGGGGATAGAATGATTCCCCCATATAATGGGATGGGTGGTATGAAAAGAGAATTCCCATGTCTAGGGACAACTAATGGTAAGTCACAAACAATAGTGATTGTCTATGAGGAACTTTACAAATACCAACCAAAAATGTGGGTGTTCAGGGGGTGCAGCTATCAACATGATGAGAATAAATTCATGTGGAAAAACTCTAGTATGGATACTAACTAGACTCCCAACACATATGGGAATAAAACAACATGTGCACCAAAATGCAACTAGGGTCACTATTATATGGTACCCATGTGGGGAAGGCTCTATAATAAAGGAGGATCTGGAACGCTAAAAAATTGATAGTCTCAGATGCTAATGTAAATGAATTCATTGGGTAGATTCTGGCAAGATCTTTCTAATGCAATTTGAATGGCCTCAAATGGACATTGTATGAGGAAATTATGGACTTTTGAGGTTTAGTAAAAAACGTGAAAAAGAGCAAAAGGGGGTGCCACATGGCATCACCATAGGTTGACATGTGGCAGTATGAAAGGTACAATTAGATGACGTGGAAACATCAAATATGGAAAAGTGGCATCACCAAGGGATGGCACGTGGATGAATAACACATGGACTGTACGAACATTGTACAGGTGCCATGTGGCATTACTAAAAGGATGACATGTAGTAGTATGGAAGGATGGACACGTGGCGGGGTGATGACATGGCAGGGTGCTAATGTGGCAAGGAGATGACATGGATATACGGTGTTGAATAGATGTTGAGGTGGCAGGTGACTATGCAACAAGTGAACCAGTAGGAAAGTGACACATGGACCAATGAGATGGTGCCACATGGCACTACATATTTGTCCAATATGGCCTATCTAAAAAAAAATTGGGTCAAAGGGAATCAAACCCGAGACCTTCATACCAAAAACCAAATGACTTACTCGGTGCACCAAAGTAACCTCTTGCTACAGTTATCCTAAAATATTCTAAATAAAGAATTGTAACTATAATCTTAAAACATAGGTCTGTAGGCTTGAACCCATAACCTCCACCTCAATATTCCAACACTTTTACAAAATACTCCTACCAATGTGCCAACGGTCATATTTATTAAATCCTGTTGATTTTGTTTCATTTAATTTTGGATTAATTTCCTATCCGAGCATATAGGGGGTTGGGTAGGGTTCAACCCCTCGACTTCCCGTATATAAAACAAGCACCTCACCATTGTGCTACATGTGGGTTCGTGTCAAGAACTCAGAGCAAGTTCATTTTGACGTAAATTTTATTTCCTAGAGCAGGTTTTGCATCGATTTGTGTGCCAAGAGTTTATTCTCGTGAGTTTTTTTTAGCTTTAAGACTCTTTGAGAGAAGTATATAGTATTTATAGTTAAAAGTTTTAGTTTTCTGAGGCAGTGTTGATTTTGATAGTTACACTTGTGTTTTAGTAGCAGATCAGAAGGTCATGAGTGAGAGTTGTATTTAAGAATTATTGAGAATCAGTAAAGCGATCTCTAGTTTTGAACCAGACCCTGAGACGTAGCCCAAGATGGGTGAAATCCGTTATCAACTTGTGTAATGTGCCTTGTTCTTGTTGTTTATATTTCTCTCATTCTTTTAGTATGTTTCTTTCCGTAAGTTATTTATCAGTTAATGAGATTTTGGATCAGTAAGGGAATTCACATGTTTATTTGAAAATAGTCAAGATGATCATAATTTTTTAATCAGGTTGGATGTTAATGTAAGCTTAAGAAATAATTTGAAATATAAGGATTTTTGGATCACTCTATCATTGAGTAGATGGAAAATAAAAAATATGGAGGGATGATCCATCTACCCAAGTGAGGGTGTCCTACAAGAGATTTCCAAGAATGAAAGGAAAATGAAACAAGTAGAAGGGAGAGCCAACTATGTTAAATGATAAGGAAATCAAGGCCTAGTGAAGATCCATATCCGTGAATAAAAGTGATTATCCATGGAGATTCCTTGCTCATCAATCAACATCAATGAAAACAAGATGGTTTTCAAGTGATATAAATCATTGACCAAGAATTCAGTGGGAAAGTATGAGCTTTAAATATTCTTGAAAAAAATGGTTTACTAGTGAAGTATCATAGCAATAAATTATAAGAATGGTTTAGAAAGATCATTCCAATGGCACAAATGGTGCATCAATAGAAATCAAGATGAAGGGAGGAACTACAAGGATAAGTTCTTATAGTTACCCCTCCCACCAGGTCAAGCATGGGAACCTAGTGTTAAGCGGGCATGCTACCCCCTGTTATGGGTATAGGTGAGCATGATTCCCCCTGCCCCTTTCCATGGGAACGAGAAACATGGTTCAGATACGCTTCATCCAAAGAGGTGGATGGAAGACTAGTGGAAAAGGTGCCACCAATATTGATACTGCATATACATGAGGCAATCAATGAGTGCTTTGATGTAAATTTGTAGAGAATTGGAGTTTCTCAAACTGTTTTGATCCCATGGAATGTGATAGATAGATAATTCGCAAGGAATTCTCACTAGTATGCACTTTAGGGGGACCAATATCAATAGTGGGTTGAAAGTTAGTCATAGGTGTTGGATATGTCTGATGAACAGAATCCAACTGGCACAAGATCTCAAGAGAATGTCGATACTTGGGTGTACAGGGACAATGATGAGAATAATGGCCATGAGTGTTTCACAAAGCACAAGGGTGATTGGTGCATAAGGACTTAATATGATTGGTCAAATACTTGGGAAGAGAGACTTCCATAGTGGGTATGGAGGAATCAAGTTCTAATTCTTTGTCATTGTAAAGTTCCTTCAACTCGAGTAGCCTTAGACAATTGAAGGTAGTGTGTCCAATGATACTGCATATAGAACATGGTGGTATGGGCCTAGATGCAATGGTCTGGGTGGCCATGTGTAACACACCCAAACCCTAAATACCCCCTCTAGGGATGGGGCATCAATTTTTTGTCTTTCCTAACTCTCTCAAATCCTAATTCTTGGATCTCCATTGGCTATTTCTCTCCATGATATTTCTAACAGTCGCCACCGCACTAAAATATGAGCTCTGGTATGAAATTTTATTTCCTCTTGAAGTTACCCAGGCGATTATTAGTTGGGGTCCTCGGTGATCAGCATTGATCGCCCTTTTTCTCACTCCCTGAATTCCCAAAATCTTTCCACGTGACCTTGGCCTTTCAACGATCAACATTCAGTGTTTTGCATTGAATGTCCCCTTTTTGGGGTTCAACGTTCGACAATATGCAACTGACATCCTTCATTTTCAGCATTTTGGAAATCAAATATCGTCATTGAACGTTCAGCATTCAACAATCGGCGATCATCGTTGAACATTCCTTTACCATGCTTTGTCCAAATATTCTAAACTCCCAAAAATTTCTAGAATCACGGAGTCCCAGACACATCACCAACCATGTTGGCCAGGTGGGCGCAAACCAAAAGCTGACATGCGGCGAGGGCCAGGGGTGGCATGTGTCGTCATCAGGGGGTGACACTTTCATGCTCTAGTAGGCATAAAGGGTCTATCAATCGACCATATATTGGTGACACATGGCATGCGTAATATGGTTCCACATGATCTTGGTGGATATTGGTGGCCACCCACCTATTCCAACTGGCTCCTTGTGTCCATTTTCGTTCATCACGTCTTTCTCTACTGCTTTATAATTGTGAGTTCTACACTTCTGGGGCTGTGTGAATCCTCACACATTTTCTAGGTGGATACGGGTGGCCTCTTGCCTAATCCAACTAGCTTATTTTGTATGTTTTCATGTCAGCACATCTTGTTGTACTTTCAGGGTTGTTTTGGGGCCCTAAACATTGTTTTTTTGGCTCTCCATAGTGATATTATAGACAAAGTCTGAGTCTGATGGCGAAATGTGTAGTTCTCTGAAATACCTTTAAAATGGGCTATCATGCACCTAAAATAGAGGTCATATGAAAAATTTATGACCCTAGGAAGTTGAGGTACCAAATTACACCAACTTACCCATAGGGCCTACATGAATTTTGGTGTTTCACCTTCTAGGGTTAGGTTTTTGGATGTCTAGGGTTTTGGAATTCATGAGTAATATGAAAAGGGACTATGGAGCCTCATTTTAATCCATTATGCTCAGACATATGTGTGTAGCAGCCACATCTCTTCTCAGAGATAGCTACCACCATTAGAGCAAGTTTCAGTTCTGCAGTTTTACAGTTTCATCCTATGTCATTATTTAATAGAAGATATTATTCACTGTATATTTGTGTTATTCTTCCTATCTCTGTGTTTATTGTATTCAATTTGTTAATCATTCCATTCCTCTCCTAAATCTGGATCAGTGGTATCAGAGTGGTCTTCTCTTCATTTATTTTTCTTCATGCATGTCCCCAACAAGGTTCGGGTACAAGAAGTTGGGACTCGAACCCATCGATCCATTACTAGATCGATCACGTCGATCTCAATAAAAACCCATGGGAGACAAAAAGAAAGATGATGGAGTAGGAGATACTATTAAAATGTTTCTCAAGGAATCCCTCGTGCAACAAAGGAACAAAATGATGGACAAATTCGTGCAGATCCTTTGAGGGTTTCCCATGGAAGAAGCATCTTCATCAAGCGTCCATGCAACCCCCTTCAAGGTACAAGTAAATTTTGATATTCCATTATTTGAAGGATTGATAGATGTAGATGTTGTAGATAAATGGTTGAATCTTCTCGAAGGATATTTTTTAGTCCATAATTTTTTTGATAGGGAAAATATCACTTTTTCACTCCTCAAGGTCGTTCCCCATGTGAAAGACTAGTGGGATACTTACTCTAAGAAAAGGGTTGTGGAGGAATCTGTAATTTTTGTGGTGGCCCCTACATGGGATTCCTTTCGAGAAGTTATTAAATAACAGTACTACCATGTTGGAAGCTACGAGGACTAGTACACCAGATGGACCACCCTACATCAAGAAAGGGACCAGACAGTACTAGACTTCACCAATATTTTCCACACCCTACTCACCAAATTAGGTATCAAAGATTTTGAGTGTCATCTGGTGCTCAAATACCGCGTATTTTTGCATCGATACATTCAAACAAAAATGGAGTTCTTGGACATCTCCTCGTTGGGCACGACTTATATATACGTTGTCAATATCGAGTAGAAATTTAAGCAAAAATGATGATAGTTTGGATCTCTAAACCCCTCACAATTGAAGTTGTGCAAAGGCAGCCTGAACCCACACAGTAAGGGACCAAATCGATATGGCCTCCCTCAGAAAAATCCGTCCAAGCCACAACACAAGAAGGGCAACAAAAATACGAAGAAGGACATGGGAAAATGGTGTGAGTACCATATAAGTCCTTGGCACAACACCGACGAATGTCACTCCAAGTAGTCCCTTATGGCTGAGATGAAGGCTTCTGAGTCAGAGTTATATTCTGATGCCAAGTCAAATCATGAAGGAGGGAAGTAGATTATCATTTTTGAAAAAAGTGCCACGGTCACTACCACCAAAGTCCGACCAAGTGAACCAGAAGAGCCAGAGGAAGGGGAACACCTCTTTCACTCGCAGATGTGTGTCAAGGGGGCTCTGATTCATTTTATTGTCGATAGCGGTATTCAGGAGAACCTGATTTTAGCAGAGTTCGTCAAGCGGTTGGACCTACCAACGACACCGCACCCAGAACCCTACACCATTGACTAGCTTTGTCAAGGAATAGATCGGTGTGTCAGCCAGCAATGTCGTTTTCCCTATGGCATCAATCCTTTCAAAGATGAAGTATTGTGTGATATTCCTCCCCTTGAATTTTGTGATGTTCTTTTAGGAAAACCATATTTGTGGAAGCATCATGTTGTGTATGAGTCTAGACCCCGCAGTGTTATTATTACTTTGGGTAGACAATTGCACAAGATCCCAAAGGTGGCACCACCTACTGATATTTATTTAATCTCTGCTAAGAAATGTAGTAATGTCATTTCATGGACCGGGAAGTTCATCTTTTTTGTGATCCGTTCTCACATTAAACAGAAGGCCTCTTCCACATCTGTGGCCTCTACACAATGCCTCTCTTTGCAGAAGAAGGAAGTGGATGGGATCGTGGAAAAATACAGACACATCTTTGCCTCACCTACAGGGGTACCAACACACTACCAAGTCAATCATCCCATTGATCTGACCCCCAATGCACATCTACCTAATGGGCCATTCTATCAGTGCTCGTTGATGGAGAATGACGAAATTCGAAATCAAATCTAAGAGATTCTTCAAAAGGGGCACATCAGACCGAGATCCTTCCCTTGTGGAAGCCTGATTGTAATGGTGTAGAAGAAGGATGGGACTTGGAGACTGTGCATTGATTACAGATCCTTAAACAAAATCATAGTCAGGAACCGCTACCCCATTCCCAGGATTGATGACCTTATTGACCAACTCAAGGGGGAAAATTTATTCAGCAAGATTGACCTGAAGTCTAGCTACCACCAGGTTCCCATCGAACCAATTTATGTCTGGAAGACAACCTTCAAGTCTAAAGAAGGTCTTTACTAATGGATAGTCATGCCCTTTGGCTTAACAAATGCACCAGCCACTTTCATGAGGTTGATGGATGATGTATTGAGACCCTTCACCAACTCCTTTGTGGTAGTATATTTGGATGACATCCTCATCTTCAGTAGAATGTGGGAGGATCATATGTGCCATATTCAACAGGTTTTGAGCACTCTACGGGAGCACAATCTTTATGCCAACTTAGAAAAATGCTCTTTTGGCATGACCAGGGTCCAATACCTAGGCTACATTGTTGATGATCATGGGGTACATGTTGATCCAGCTAATATCCAATTCATCCGTGACTAGCCAGCCCCGACCACACTGACCGAGCTTCGAAGATTTTTGGGTCTAGCCAATTTCTACTGACGGTTCGTGTTGGGATTCTCCCATATTGCATGGGCCCTCATCCAGGTGACCAAGGGTGGTGGTAGGGCCAAGTTTGTATGGGGGGAGGAGAAGCAACGAGCATTCGATGATGTAAAACATCGCTTGTGCTCAGATCCAGTACTCTCCTTACCCGATATACAGAACCCATTCAAGATTGATACTGATGCATCTGACTATGCTATGGGCATAGTTCTCACTCAGCATGGGAATCCTGTGGCATACCATAGTGAGACACTCTTCGATACTGTCCGGAAATACCCCACCTATGACAAGGAAATGTATTCCATTGTACAAGCCTGCCCTCAATGGAAACATTACATTCTGGCGAAAGAGAAAATCATACATAGTGATCATAAGCCTCTGTAGTTCATACCGACACAGGGAAAATTGCAAAATGACCACCATCATAAGTGTTCCACCTACCTGCAACAGTTCCATCTCCACATCAATTATAATACATGTATCTCCAATTGTGTCATTGACTACCTCAGTTTGTCTCTTGTTGCTGCACTCACCACTGTGCTCCAGTCCTGTGGACATGAAGCATCGGAGTGGCCCCAACTTTATCAACAAGATCTAAAATTCACCACCACATATCAGCTCTTGGATACAAGCGCCACTATCATTGATTTTCAATTCAGGATGGAATCGTATGCCACCTGGGCCATATCTGTGTTCCTACAAGCGAGTGTGAAAAGATGATTTGGGAATCCCACTACAGTCGGGTGGCAGGACATTTTGGCGTAGAGAAAATTGTGGGCGTTCTTCAGAAACATTTTTATTAGCCAAAACTTTGATAGGACGTTAGCAAGTATATCAGATATTGCACTGCATATGTCATTTCCAAGCCATCCATTAATAAGCAAGGCTTATACACCCCTCTTCCTATTCCTAAGAAGTCATGGGAATCCACCTCAATGGATTACATGTCTGTTTTCCATCCAACAAGCACAGGAATGATTGTGTGTTTGTGTTCGTTGATCTGTTTTTGAAGATGGCCATCCTCACAGCCTGTAAGAAGAATTTCATAGCGGCAGAGACTGCCAAGCTCTTCTTTGAACGAGTTTGGATCAACTTTGGGATACCACAGACCATCATCTCTGACCGAGACAACATGTTCCTCGGCACCTTTTGGTCGAGTCTCTGGTCTCTGTTGGACACCAAGCTCACAAAATCCACTTCTTTCCACCCCCAAACCGATGGCCAAACCGAGGTCGTCAATCAAATGACTGTGCACATCATGTGCATGTACAATTCTAAGAAATCACATACATTGGACGAGAGTCTTCCATATGTCCAACACAGCTACAACACGGCTCTCCATAGTTCCATCGGCCATAGCCCATTTCAGGTGGGTTTGGGATTCCAACCCTTGGGACCCATTGATGTTGCACTTCCTCTTGCCACCGCATAGACAAACTCTTCCCCTAATTAGTATGTGATTAACAAAGCCACCAGATTCATTGAGCAGATTTAGCACATCTGCCAACGGGTCTAGGAGATTTTGCATAAATCCAATGTTAAGTACAAGCAGCGCCATGATCAACACAGGGTACCATACCAGTTTCAGGTTGGCGAAAAATTCTGGTTACATTTGCAGAAGGAGCATCTCATTGGGCCCCATCAGAAGCTTCACCCACTCCGTTATGGGCCTTACACTATCACCAAGGTTGTGGGTAGCAATGTGTTTGAGCTCAACACTCCACCCTTCCTTGGTCTGCATCCAGTATTCAATGTGGACCTCTTTCAACCATAATTTCCACCATTATTGGACACCTCTAAGATCGCATAACAGATGATGCCAACAGATCTGAACCCTAACTGCATGGAACAAGAATCCACCGATCATGTTGTGGACACATAGGTCAAGGGCACTCACCAGAAGCGGATCCAACTGTATCGGGTTGTTAATGCAGGGAAATTCCTACACCAAGGAAAGTGGCTCACCCGGGGACAAATCCAGTAGAAGTTTCCTCACATGATGGGGGAACTCAACGCAATGTATACCATTGCTTCCTAAGGGGGGAGGATTGATCCAGATGGATATTGATGGCCACCAACCTATTCCAACTGGCTCCTCCTGTCTATTTTTTTTCAACACGTATTTATGTATTGCTTTATAATTGTGAGCTCTACACTTCTAGGGATGTTTGAACCCTCATACATTTTCCAGGTGGATATAGGTGGCCTCTCGCCTAATCCAACTAGATTATTTTGTATGTTTTCATGTTAGCACATCTTGTTGTACTTTTAGGGCTGTTTTGGGGCCCTGAACATTTTTTTTTGGCTCTCCATAGTCAGACTGTAGACAGAGTCAAATTCTGATGGCGGAATATGTATTTCTATGAAAGACCTTTCCAATGGGCTATCACTCACCTAAAACGGAGTTTGTATGCAAAATTTATGACCCTAGGAAGTTGAGGTACCAAATTACACCAACTTACCCATAGGGCCTACATGACTTTTGGCATTTCACCTTCTAAGGTTAGGTTTTTGGATGTCTAGGGTTTTGGCATTCATGAGTAATATGAAAAGGGCCTATGGATCCTCATTGCAATCCATTCTTCTCAGATGGATGCATGTAGCATCCACATCTCTTCTCAGAGATAGCTACCACCATTCAAGCAAGTTTCAGTTATGCAATTTTACAGTTTCAGCCTATGTCATTATTTAATATAAGATATTGTTCACTGGATATTTGTGTTATTCTTCCTATCTTTGTGTTTATTGTATTCAGTCTATTAATCATTTCGTTCCGCTCCTAAATCCAAATCACCACATCACCTTGAATGATGTCAAGATGCCATGTCATCTTGGACTGATGGTTTCCCATCCCTTTGATCTCATGGTCAGTAAGAGTCCATGTAGATCCATAGATCTATGGATCCTGTTACTCTGATGCTCCAAACTTTAGAGATTACCGAATCCTCACCTCGCAAATTCCCCGAAGAGCCCAGTCTATGGACTTTCATATCTAACACCAATTTTCCTATACCTATCAATGGTCCATATTACTTCGTCATTCGCGACTTCGGGGGTTTTCACACCTTGAAAAAACTTGGCCAAGTTCCTCTGGAGTACTAAGTCTCCAAACTATAGGATCTCTTGCCACGTACCCTCTCATCCAACAACCCTAATTTGATGGTCATCATTTGATAGAGGACCAATAGGGTGCATGTGTCACTCCATGACGCATTCCTAGTTGGTTGGGCAGTCGAGGGTGGGTTCCCTAGATCGATGGTTGAGAGGGATCCTGAAGGATCCAAGGATCGATGGTCCACATCACTTCGTAAGTTTGGATTCCTATCTGGACCATGTCGAATCTATCACCATGTGTACCTAGCATTCACGGTTAGGATTTACTCCGACTTTCAGAGCTCCAGGGAAAACTATCGCTTCCCTATACCGTTGAATACCCGAACTTTCAGATAGTTATTGATATGTGGACATGTGTCCCTCCACTTTCAATAGTCCCAATGAACATCACGACTCTGACATTCGGGAGTTCCAATGCTAGACCACTCCTATTCTCCTGAAGTAACACTTTGTTGAAGCACTTAATGTTACCCTTTCTAAGTCTGATCTAATGGTTGAGAGAGATCTCCACTGGATCCCTAGATCTACGGCCCTCATCAATTCATAACTACGGACTTCAATTATTTTCGATGGTTGTGGAGTCATAATTTCTGAAGTTCTGAAGTCAAAATGGATAGCTCCTTTTGGGATAGTGCATGGTTCCCAAGCCCTGGTCATATGGACCCTCTAATGAGTCTCGGGTTGTAAGCTCGACTCTTAGCTAAGATTTTCTTAAGGTTGTGGGCACGAGCCTGTGGTATCTTAGGCTACTTTTTTGAAGGAAGTAGCCTCCACTCACAGAACTTAGTTTCTAACATAGGGAAAGGCATATTTGAAGGATCAACA
The DNA here is from genome assembly GCA_009831015.1 of Picea engelmannii. Lineage (NCBI taxonomy): Eukaryota > Viridiplantae > Streptophyta > Pinopsida > Pinales > Pinaceae > Picea > Picea engelmannii. The sequence goes on along the minus strand of WSFP011300737.1, from coordinate 17,257 downwards.
GGACCGTAGCAGTCTGATGGAGTCTGCCCCAACTCTAGTACTCTGAAGTTGATCCCTGGGGAGAATATCTTGAGGATTTTCCAATTAGCCTAGAGGCCACACTAGTCATCTTATAACCATTCAAAGGAAACATTTTACAAAACAACATTAAGCATTTTCATTATAATTCAAACACTACAAATCTTATTCATAGAACCACACATTTGATCATGCATTTCAATTCAAGTGTGCAGGGTAAACGAAGTAATTATGTATTACATTTGCAACCAACCAACTCATTATGGGTGTTTTCCTTTCCACCTAACCATAGGCTCAGAGGAATTCATTCTTATCACTCTGCCACCATCGTTCCAAGCCATGATATCACTAGGGAACTATGCCATTTCTAAAATACCTTCTCTCTATCACATCATCCCTGTGAAGTTTATCAGATGCTTCACCAGCATCAAGCTCGCAACCTTCCTCTTTTCTTTTGCATAACCAGGTCGCATGTTCCCCTATGTGCATGTGTTCTTGTCTGGTGTCTCTCTTTCTCTCTGCATAGCCCCATGCATGCCCTCTCCCTCGGGTGGTATTATCCTTGTCTCTATTTTATGTATATCCTTTCCCAGGATGGTCCTCGACCTATCTTGTTCCTTCTGTCAAAAGGAAACTTGGGTCAGCCTGGTTTTCCAAACCCTATGGTACTTAGGGCTCACATCCTTTAGTCATCCCATGCTTCTATTCATGTGTGTGGTTGATTATAAAACCACCAATCCTTCCTTCATTAATTGATTCCTCTCCTTGGGATCTGAATGAGGTTTATTATCTCAGCAAAGGGAATTTGGGTCATTTGAACTAATGAACCCTCTCCACAGTTTTTTCATTCTTTCCTCTAGTGATATCATGGACAGTACTTCAAGGCTTTACCCCCATAGTCAGTCATTGAAAAATATAAATAATACATTTACATCATTCCCATGTCGTATCATGGTGATCATAATTAATGATTAATTACAAGATGGGAAAATAGGGGTATTACAATCCTCTCTCATTTAAAAGGAACATTGTCCTCGATGTTCTTTCTTAGTAACATATGGCATGCCTTTGTCATTCAGCTACTTTAGAAATCTTGACCCTCTTCTTGGGTCAAGTTGTTTAAGACTCTTGGCCTTTCTCACTTGTCTTCAATAATCTTGAACAACAAGCATATTAATCACAACTTTCATGCGTAAACATTTTACTATTGCATAAAATTCTAAAACAATTCATATCTTAGCACAATACTCATCTGTGTAGTTCGTGGATTCATATCCACATGGTTGTCTAGTTTTCTTGGCTCACTTTTTTTCCTGGGAATACCTATTGTGTGCATGTTCCCAATCAATAGTTTATAAGAATTATCAAAGTCTCCTCTTCCTTGCGGTCACTCACCTTCCAAGCCCAGGCTCAAGCATCCCCTTCTCTGCTATACAGTTCCTCGAGCGATCCATCTTTCCTTGCTAAGGCTTTCTCACACAAGAATAATTTCAAATACTTCATTGATCCTTACAGTCGAGGCATCCCTCAGAATTTCTCTACCGAGGCGTCCCTCCAGATTGTGTTGCCACAACACAACATATTCTAGGTGATCATGGCTTACCATAGGATTCTCCTGCCCCAATCAGTAACCTTTTTCATGTTTTCCATCTTGATAGACTTCATATGTCCTCCCTAGACATATATTTTTCATCTCACCTGTATCACAGGTATACAAAATTATGAGAAATTATTTTCAATTTCAAATTCAGAATTTTCTTGCAAATCTGTTACCCACGTATTTCCACATTCCCCATTTATTTTCATATTTTTTCCTCATAGGAACCAGATTCACAAGTATGGGACTTTCCTTCCCATAGTAGTTTATCTCATCAGGCAATTGGTCTTCCTTATGGGCTTAAAACACTGCCATATCCAAGACCCTTTTTCCCCCTACAACTTCAACATTCCTCAACTAAACAAATTGTTAGTTTTCATGCACATTATATTTTCAAACGATGCATACTAACAGTCCAATTCACTTTCATATATTCAAGGGTACAAAGAAAAAAGGGAAATATTATTATTTATGTAAGCATCCTTTCAACATACTAAATTTTTTTAATACAATTCAAATACTAAATAACTTTAATAAATGTGCCAATATTCATGGCCACATTCATACCCAATGCACACTCGCATTGATCTTCAAGCTGCCACACTTGGTGAAAAGCACCCTGCTATGGTGTGTTGGATTTTAACCAAACTCTTCACCATATGTCTTATTCCTTCTCGTTCACTCTTACAGCAAGACTATGCTTCCTGCTAGAGGTTGATCACGATCCCAAATCAGCGCAGATGAAACTAAATGCTTTTCTTAAATGCACCCAATCATTCTTCCTTCATTAGTAACCACGGTGCCAACAATCATGGCCACCCAATTTTATATTTTCTTTAACACCTATATAATGTAAGTAAAATATTTGAAGGCCCTCCTTCCTCAATGGAAAATTCGTTGTTTTCCCTTTATGCAAACCTTCATTTCCTTGAAGCAATTCCATGCAATGTGCTTACTATGAGCATCCTTATTCCCCAATATCCATAGATTGGTCATTGTACCCATGGTAATATTTACTCATTCATTTTCTTGCAATGATTTCAACTCATCCTTGACTGGCATAGACTTCCTCTCTTTATTGTTCAGATTCTTCCTTCCTGAATCTTACCCTGCTTGGGTAGCAATGGCATACAACAACCACTCAAAATTATTTGCATATCATTAGGATAATGAAATATTCTTAGAAGGGATTCCTACCAATTCCCTTCATACCTCACACCACATAGGTATGAACATTCTTATACCAGCTCTGGCTGCTAGCACCCTCTCGGATATTACCTCATCAATGGTGCTTTGTGGGGACTTTTAAATTCCCTTCAACAATATTTTAACAACAACCTCCTCATAGTTATCCTTTTCTTGAGGTTGTCCATCATTGGCAACTGTTTTTCTCAACAGCTGCAATTCATATATACCCATTTCATCCATCATGAATATACATTAGTTGTTAGGTAAAATAAAAATGCATGTATCATAGCATTTTAGTCAATAAAACATTTTCAGATATGTCCTAGTATATCTTTATGCACTTCATTACATTATTCTTAATGTTTTAATGAGTGCAATACAACAATTCTCAATTGTTTCTATGGTCATACAACCATCATCACTATGGTTTCAATCATTCACCTTTCATCAGCACACCAGTCTCTCATGCTATAGAACACATAATATACAACAAGAAAGGATTTAAGAGCTCTTCCCTTTTCCAACTCCTTCTACATAGCCTAGGACTTTCAGTCCAACTGGGCTATTTTCCAAGGCCTTACTGCCTTTGCTTAATATGGCTTCAACCAAGCCTATTCATTCAAACTTACTTACTTACTTATTCTCCTTTATATAGTTGTACTTTTTCTTCATAGTTGCTCATCTAAGACTTGCAATTTTGTTAAACAATTCCGAGTCCTTAGGGTGAGAAAAGTGTTCCTCCTTTTCTCCTTCTTTGCTTATCTAGTCTACTTCTTATTGTGATCTTGTTGCTCTTTTCCTTGAGCATCCTTGGTTAGGCTCACCATAACTCTTAGGATACATTAGCATGATTTAATAAAAACCTTTTGTTCATAATGAGCCATGACCTTGTGCACATTGCACATTACCATTCAGTTATCAGAATGGTCTACCCTCATGCGTTATTTTTCTACTCATATATTTTGTTTTAGAATGTAATCCAAGATTCTTATATAAATAGGCTTGTAGCCCACAGCTCAATTCTCAGCAGTCGTTAAGGTTGTGACTTTGTTCTTCTGATAAAGTCTTCACACAGTTCCTCCACAGGGAACTCCTTCAGCATGCAACTTCCTTATTACATATCCTTCTCTATATGTGATGGCCTCAACCTTGAATTAGCTTCAGTTGTTTACCAAATATTCCATAAGGAATATAAACATGCATCTTTTTTATGCATTCAAATTATTTTTCCACACATATTCGTTGTTTTTCTAACTTACAGCCATGATGCACTTAACCACATGCATAATCATAAATCATTTAACATATGATTGTTCACAATTATTCTCATGTAGTCCTCAAAGGCTTAATCATGTTACGTTTAGTCATGAAAACAAAGAATCCTTGCGCATTTACTCTATCATCTATTTATATTATCCTTTCCTAAGGGAATGGAACACAGTCCCCTCAAGCCATCATTCAAGCCCAATCTTTCATGACTCCTCAGAATAGATTCTGCTATGCATTCCTCGTATTCATCCAATCTTGGCAAGAATAATTCTTTCCTGACATATCACTCATCAAGGAAGCCATAGTGTGCCTTTAGTATACATATATTCTTACATCATGCATGTGCATAACTTGCAAATTTAGTAGCATTCATACCTACTTGGTATTAATATCGGGCTTCCTATCAAGAAGCGTCACAATGCATTAAATCCATACACTCAAGCCTATACACACCTATCCCAAACATAGATCATGCAAGATCATTTCTTGCACACTTTCCATGTCATACATGCACATGGACACATCAAACTTCCATATCCTTCTCTCAAGGATATTACTACCATTCTCAGGACAAGTTCCATAGAGACACTCAACACTGATATTTCCTCTCGTTCGGGATCTTGCAATTATTATCATGCTATCCACATGGCCATTTTAATAGACATAATCATAACTATGTCTCTCTTTTTGTATAACAACAACCAGCAATAAATTTATCTTGCCTCTAGTGTTATAAGATGACTCAACAGCCCGAAAATATTATCTGGGAAAAACCAAAATTTCCCCAAGGCAACAAGACAGCTTATCAAGCTTCTCTTTCATGCCTCAAACCATTCTTGGTCAACAAATTTCTACAAGGGAATATTTTCCTAAACTCCCTCTTACATCTATCTGAGTATACCAAGCTATTTCCATATGGTTATCATCCACCTCTGGATATCAATCTAACCCACTGGGCTTCTAGAAGTGCCCCAACACTTCCTTTACCACATTCAGGATCAACATTTAATCAACCATTTTACCTTATTTATAATAAATTTTAATGTCCAATAACATTTGGACTATTCCCTTAAAACCCAGATACAATTTCGAATTATTTTACTTACTAAGTATTCTAGTTCATAATTATAGAGTATCTTTAGGTCATAATCAGTCTTAACCATTATACCTAGAATTCTTCCTTTTGTTCAGCAATAGTCAGGGACGGAGGTCACTCTCCTCCTCCCATGAGAATTATGGCAGACTAGTTTCCTATCCACCAAGCAAGCAAGGCTACTGTGATTTCTCACTTAATCACTTTGTATATCTATAGCTTTGTTTATTAGCTTGATTAGAAAAAACATGCCCAGGAATTTTTGTACCCGGAAATAAAATTTGTTTCTCAGTTCCCTTCGAAACCCAAGATTTGTGCATGCTATCCCTTTTCAGAGAATGGTCACTAGATTCATTCCTCTGATCGTGAGGGGGTTATACACATATACCAGGTTTAATCCTTCATTAAAGTAGTAATTATTACTGCTACGGATCCTTTCAATCCCTTCACATCCAAGTCTTGTTCTTAGTGCCCATTGGCATAATCCCACTCCTGTAGGATCAGTTATCATTTCCCCAAGAAATGATAGGCTTCCTTTTCCACAGGCTAACATGATTCAATCTCGTCGAGTAAAATCCCAACTGAATTTTAATATACATCCTTCAATGAACTTGTGTAGATAACTTCCATACAATAGTGGTACTCTCAGTAGGCCCATGTTAGCCTAGCCTTTCAACTATTCTCTAGCCTATCCAAGCCTATGTCTGAATAATGCTCTTCTATATAGGGTAGGATAGTACACCCTCTCCCTTAAAATTGTTCTAATACTATTTTTATGTGATTCATGCATGAGACCAATCAAGCCAAGTGTTTTTTCCATGCTCTGATACCAATTTGTAACACACCCAACCCCCAAATACCCCTTTTAGGGATGGGGCATCAAGTTTTTGTCTTCTCTAACTCTCTCAAATCCTAATTCTGGGATCTCCATTGTCTATTTCTCACCACAAGATTTCTAACGATCGCCACTGCTCTAAAATCTGAGCTCTGGTCTTTAATTTATTGCCTCCCGAAGTTACCAGGCCGATTATTAGTTGGGGTCTTCGGAGATCGGTGCTAAGCTCCCTTTTTCTCACTCCCTGGAGTCCCAAAATCTCACCACGTGCCCTTGGCCTTTTGGTGATTGTCGTTTGGTGTTTTTCATTGAATGTCCCATTTTTGGCATTCGGAATTCGACAATCAGCAACCGACGTCCTTCATTTTCGACATTTTGGCCATAGGCGATCATCGTTGAACGCTTGTCATTTTGTGATTGATGATCACCATTGAATGTTCATTTACCATGTTATGTCCAAATCTTCCGAAATCCTGAAATTATCCAGACTCCTGGAGTCCTGGACATGTCACCAACCACGTTGGCCAGGAGGGCACAAACCAAAACCTGACATGTGGCGAGGTCTAGGGGTGACATGTGTCCTCATTAGGGGGTGACACATGTCATGCTCTAATAGCAATAAAGGGTCTGTGAACTAGCCATATTTGGGTGACACGTGGCACATGTAATATGGTTCCATGTCACCTTGAATTGTGTCAGGATGCCACGTCATCTTCGACTGATAGTTGCCCAGACCTTCGATCTCACAGTCAATAAGAGTCCATGTATATCCATAGATCTATGGGTCTCGTTACTTCACGGCTTCAGAATTTGGAGCTTATCGACTCCTCACCTAGCAAATTCCCCGAACAACCCAGTCTCTGAACTCTTAGATCTAACACCACATGTACTCTACCTATCAATAGTCCAGATTACTTCACCGTTCATGACTTCGATGGTTTTCACACCTTGAAAACTCTTGCCCAAGTTCCTCTAAAGTACTAAGTCTCCTAACTATAGGATCGCTTTCCATGTACCCTCTCATCCAATGGCCCTAATTCGACATTCATCATTTGACAGGGAACTAGTAGGGGCCACGTGTCGCTCCACAACACATTCCTGATTGGTTGGGAAGTCGAGGGTGGGTTCCCTAGATAGACAACTAAGAGGCATCTTGAAGGATCTGAGGATTGACAGTCCACGTCACTTTGAAATTTCGGCATTCATAATTTTGTCATGTATCTTTCGACTTCCTCTCCAGACCATGTTGGATCTATCGCCACTTGTACCTAGCATTCACGACCAAGATTTTCTCCGACTTGCAGAGCTCCTAGGAAAAATATCACGTTCCCATACCATCGAATACTTGAACTTCCAGATAGTCGTTGATCTATGGACATGTGTCCCTCCACTTTCAACAGTCCCGATTAACTTCGCGACTCCGACATTCAGGAGTTTCAATGCTAGATCATTCATATTCTCCTGAAGTATCCCTTTGTTGAAGCACTTAACGCTACCCTTTCTAAGTCTGATCTAATGATTGAGAGAGATCTCGAGTGGATCCCTAGATCTACAACCCTCATCAATTCAAAAATCTGGACTTCAGCTATTTTCGATGGTTGTGAATTAGTAAGTTATGAAGTCCCGAAGCCAAAAGTGATAGCTCCTTTCGGTCTAGAAAAGTTTTCCCAGACCCTGGTCATATGAACCCTCTAATGAGTCCTGAGTTGTAAGGTCGACTCTTAGTCGAGATTTGGTTAAGTTTGTGGGAACGATCCTATGGTCTCTTAGGCTATTGGTTTGAAGGAAGTTCCCTCCACTCACAGAACTTAGGTTCTAACATAGGGAACGGCACCTTCGAAGGATCAATGGGACCGTAGTAGTCTAGTGGAGTCTAACCCGACTCTAGCACTATGAAGTTTATCCCTGGGGAGAATACCTTGAGGATTTCCCAACTAGTCTAGAGGCCACACCGATCATCTTCTAACCATTCAAAGGAAATAGTTTACAGAAGAACATTAAGCATTTTCATTATAATTCAAACACTACAAATCTTAGTCACAGACACAGACATTCGATCATGCATTTCAATTCAAGTGCGCAGGGTAAATGAAGTACTTATCTATTACAGTTGCAGCCAACCAACTTACTATGGGTGTTTTCCTTTCCACCCAACCATATTCTTAGAGGCATTCATTCTTAGCACTCTGGCCACCCACGTGCCAAGCCATGATATCACTATAGAACTATGTCGTTTCTCAAAGACCTTCTCTCTGTCACAACATCCCTGTGAGTTTTATCAAATGTTTCACCATAATCAAGCTTGCAACCTTCCTCTTTTCTTCTGCATAACTAGGTCATGTGTTCCCCTATGTGCATGGGTTATTTTCTAGTGTCTCTCCTACTCTCCGCAGAGCATCATGCATGCCCTCTCCCTCAGGTGGTCTTCTCCTTGTCTCTATTTTTTATATATCATTTCCCAAGATGGTCCTCGACCTATCATGTTCCTTCTCTCAAAAGGAAACTTAGGTTATCCTGGTCTGCCAAGCCCTGCGGTACTTCAGGCTGACATCCTTCAATCATCCCATGCTTCCATTCATGGGGGTGGTTGATTATCCAACCACCAATCCTTCCTTCATTAATTGATTCCTCTCCTTGGGATCTGGATGAGTCTTATTATCTCAACAAAGGGAATTTGGGTCATTTGAACTAATGAACCCTCTCCACAGTTTCCTCATTATTTCCTCTAGTGATATCATGGTCAGTACTTCAAGGATTTACCTCCACAATCAGACATTGGTAAATCTAAATAATACATTTACATTGTTCCCATGTCATAGTATGGTGATCATAATTAATGATTAATTACAAGCTGCTCAAAATAGGGGTATTACACCATGGCTTATTTGGAAGAGTTGTTTCTCCCTTTGACTTTGACCTTACCCCCTTTGTCACCTGCTTTTCCTTTTGTTGTTGGTGGAGGTGAAGCCTACACAGGTCAAGATGGGACCTGTGAAGGTTGAGGTGCAGGTTGTGAATGTGTCTAGAGAACACCAGTGTCCACATGTATAGGATTCACAGGGGTCAAATACAAATATGGTCTAGGCATAGAGCTTAGAAGTGAGGTGGGAGGTGGTTCCAAATACCACAATGGAATCCTGAGGGTAAGTGTTGGGATATTTAATTGTTGTAATAAAGTCCCACATAAATGTCAACTAGATTCGTAAACTGATGAACTGCAAACACAGTATGTGCAGGAAAATGACAAAAGTTTATCTTAGCTTGTCCCTCCAGGAGCAAGAGAACTAGGTAACCTATTGATCAAGCATGAACTCAAACAAAGAAACCATTACTCCATACTGATACTCAATAACCAACTAAGAAACCAACTACCTAAATTATATCCTATGCATAAAAAGCAATCATATATTTATCAATGAGAAATAAAATGAAAACAAAATAGAAATTTCCCAAGCAGATGCCTATATCAGTCAACCTTATGGATCCATTCAAGTTTCCATGTAATCATGTTACTGACCTACCATCAGACTAATCCTCTTGATATTGTTTCTTAATGACTAATCATATTCTTAACCTAAGAGGCTTACTTCACAACAAGCAGGACAGACTACAAGGTGCTATTGCATTCTTACCCACACATGGTAACTCTTTATACAGGGGAATGACTCTAAAATATTCTTTCCACAAAGCTTGACACTTCAATTAGTGGATGAAGTATAAAAATAACAATACTCTGTAAAAACTTACAACTATCAACAAGGAATGTGAACACACAGTTTACACTCTATTTAAAGCTAATACTCGAATGTAAACACACAACATGTACTTCTATTAAACTAATATCTTGTCCTCTGAAATGTCATCTCTTTGTTGCTACAGTACCTATAGAGGTCACACCACACTCAGCAAGCAAATAACTCAAATCCCCAGAGATAGAATCCCATTAATAACTTATGCCCTTAATACCACGGAGTCCAAAGATAGTAACTAATTCCTCTGCAGATACAATCCATTCTTTCAACAGTAAAAGAGTATTTAAATCTTATTAAGATGTGACCAGGTCATCACAAAGATTCTATCTATTCTTAATATTAATCCTTCTTATCTTAGAATAAGCAATGAAGTAATTTCTCTTGAGGAGATGTAAGTTATGGAAGTTTCAGTGTGATCATACATCTCATTCCAGATCTTTAGAATTTACTCAATAAACTAGTCTTTGTTAATCCAGAGTCAATCTTGTATCTATCTCATTATAACCCCAGGTTGTTGCACACACAGAAGATGAGTTCAAGATCTTAGTCCATTCTATCCAGTGAATTAGGTGAGCGCTTAACTTATTCATCAAATGTGTGAAGCATTTAGATTAGATATTTGTGATTAAGTAAACTGCTAATAAATACTAGAATGCATGCAACCCCCAAGTGTCTATAGAAAAAGAGATATATTTTGGTGAAATGCAAGCATGTCTTCATTCGTTCACAATCTATTTGTCCATATGAAGAATTTCCATCGTAGTAAGGGAAATTTGATTTACGGCTTATGAGAAATCCCCAATGGGTAAATAACACACAAAACTTGAGTAAAACTTGTGATCTAAAGATCTCTCCACACCAATCCATTCAAAAACACAGCTACAGCAAAGTAGAGAGCAAGTAGTATACAAATAACTCAACTTACCAGGGGAGGTGGGCCCATGCCTTTCCAAGTAGTGAGCAAAAGCGATTTAGTAACTCATCGGTCTTACGAACAGGAATAAATCAAAACTCTAATTAATATCAAACATAAATCCCTACTTTACTCACAGTATATCCATCACGATATATAAGAACAATAGATGGTTAACACAGCCTTTTATTGTATTCAGCAAAGGGTATGTACAGATCATTCCTTTACACAGAGCGAATCCCCCCATATATATTTTGAGTATATCAAATTACATTGTTTTCCCTTGTTCTCGTGAACTCAGGGCCAAAAATGACTTAACAAAACTAGAAGATCTTACTAACCATGATTTCCTCTATCTTAGGAAATCGTTTTAACCATCTTAGATATCATTCTTGTGTTGAGTTCAGGCCCCGATATGGTGTTGCACTGGAATATTTTCTCATGGACCGATTTCATGTAATAGAAGAATGTTAGGTGTAGGGGAAATGGTCAACACCCATCACATTAACCATAAGAGCAATACCTATGTTTCTAACTCCATCATGGGCGCGCGCAACTAGGAGAATCCATAATCTCGGGTACCGAAATGCCTGCGCGGGTACTGAAAGGCCAGGAATAGTGCAGGAACAGTTGTTGCATTGAAAAGGTAAGTGTCTTTTTATCATTGGTAAACTATAGCTAAAATATTCTAATTAATTTATCATGAACTTTAGAAAATATTGAAATAAACAACTTTTACCTCATGTTACAATCAGGATCTTTAGGAAAGGAAAAAGGTAATAATAGGAGGCAATAATTTGGATTTCAATGCCTAGGTAGGGGATAAATGGCCAAAAGAGGTGTATGGTGAGTGACAAAATGGGAGCTCAACATTACCCCCACACCTGATTATTTGCATGTCCTCATGCAAAGATATCCCAAAAACTGTTCAAAATTGAAATACACCATCCCTTCAATCCTAAGAGAGTCCTGCAACATTTATCATGATGTTGAGGCCTGAGTTATTTTTCTCCAACATGTCGCTCCTCCTTGGTTGTTCTGGATTAAGTATCTTATGCATATGCTTATTGATCTTCTTGGTTTCAGATTGAAGTTTCCCAATCTCTTCTTGAAACTTCTTACTCTAGCCCTTTAACTGTCGATTTTCTCTTTCAATACACCTATTTAGAACAGATAGCTCCATGACTTCCTACTCCAACTTTTTGACTTTTTTGCTTCTCTTCCTGAGCTTCTTTTCCAGGGGACTTTCACTAACAGATTCATCTATTAGAACGTTTCAACCCTCACAATCCTCAACTCCTTTCTTAGAAGGTCCGGGAATAATTATGATGGGAGTCTTTGGAGTTCCAAGCTGTTGTTTTTCTTTCCCAGTCTGATGCATATCCTTCAATATTTCATTGTTACACCCTCCTTCTCCTATGGGGGTGAACAATTGTGCCTATGTCTCTACTAGCTCATTTGGCTCAATAAAATCGTTTATTTGTGGCTCATTAGGGTTTGCAAATTTTGTACATGGATGGTATTGTTTCACAGGCTTTGGGTGCTTAGAAAGTTTGAAGAGTTTTGAAATGGGAAAGGTTTCCTCACCATCACCATCAACAGGGATTGGGTCCTCATGTGTTGCAACCTATGGGTATACGGGGGATGGTCCAGCAATCGTCGGGGCTGCTTGTTTTTCCATACGATGTGTGATCCTATGAACTGGAGGAATATCAATTGGTGGCTTAACTATCATAGTATTCTTCTCTAATTTTCCATTCCTGGACCTTCCCTTTTCCTGTTATTTCTACACTTCTCTCAGTCCTCCTTCCACCGCCACATGCATTGTTTTCTTTCCCTGTTGTTTACTCGGATTGTTTTATTTCTTTACCAACACATGTACCTTTTATTTTGTTTGTCACTTTCCCAAGTCACTCAGCCCCTCTTTCATGGCCACAAGGACGTTTTCCCTTCTTTTTTGTTTTCCCAAGTTGCTCATCCCCTCTTTCGTTGCCACAGGGATATTTTCCCTTCACTGTCGTTTTCACAAAGTGCTCGGCCGCTCTTCCACTACCATAGGGGTTCGATCTATAAATGCATTGTTGCATAGGAACTAATCCCAGGTTTGATTTATTTTGCAGAGCTCAACTTCCACCAACAATTTAACTAACCCATGATGGTAGAGGCTACTTTGAGGGTTTCAACTATTCCTCTTTACTATCTTAGCCATTTTTTCTGAAATTTTGTGCAGATAGTATGGGAAATTTGTAACACCCTGTTTCCCCCAGCTTGTAAATATAATTGGACTGGCCAAGAACTATGGAAAACTCATAAATATGAATATGTGATGTAAATGGACCTTGAGGAAAAGGTCAATGAATGTGAATAACATTTTGAATTTATTGCAGAACTGTTGAGAGGGGATGTGCAAAAAAGAGACCACGATGGTGGTGGAGGGCACCTGAAAAGGTGGTGTTAACTTCCACCGAGAATTAATACCGTATTTGGACTCCACTAGCCCGGAGAACCAAAAGTGGCTCCCTGGCCCTGAATTTAATGTCTCGCAGGCCGGTAGGCATATGGCTTAATGAGGGATGGGATGGTGAACCGCCCATCCATAGAGCCATCAGGCTTGATCAGCGCGAGGGTAATCGTGCCACACGCAACCTCGCAAGAGAATAAAGCGTATGGTAGAAGCGATTGCGAGGGGGATGACGCGAGGGGAACTCTGGCATTACGCAGAGTGAGTGATAGCAGAGAGGGAGGATTGCAAGCTTCGCTCCTGGTCACTGGCAGACAGAGAGACACAGTCTCAGAGCATCATGGTCTCAGCTTGGGGGTGGCTAGTGGTAAATCCGTTGGGAGTCGCTACGCCTACGGTTGGGTGGAAACGAGCACCCCTCTCAGCAGTTGCACCCACTTATGGTGTTATTTCTGATAAGTGTTTTACATATTTCATATTGAAATTCATATGCTGATATATATGCTCATAGAACTGGGAAATTGTGAACGATTTCAGTGTAAGAATGTATGTGCATTTTTTTGATAAGAATTGATAGATATATGCTTATAACAAAGGAAACCATGCATGACTTACATTGATAAATGAATATAAGTATGCCTAGGTTGAACTAAGTTAGGCCTCCAGCCCATTCTCGAGAAGCTGTTTACCCTTATCTGTCTCCGGGAATGCCCCGATATAGATCTCTTCACAGAGATTCCCTCCTTGGAAAGGTTTACCAAGAACCTGGAAAAAGGACTTGAAGGTGCAAGTCATAATAACCCTGTACGAGGAGGAATGACCCTCTTAAGGTTTTGAAGTAGTAGCGTAAGAATAAGTAATGAATCGACGGATGAGATCCTATCGGAAGACCCATGGTCATTCACGACAGTTAGATTGATGAAAATAACAAGGGCGTTACATACCTTGCCCCTTTTTTCTCTCTATCTTCGTGAATAGCGATGAAATCAGGATCGTAGACACCCCCAAGGTCCATGAGAACATTTGGACTGTTGATCTTTCCACATCCACGAAGTAGTGGAAGAAGCGAGGTGGGACAGATCTGAGCCGTCAGATCTTGAGCATATACCCACTAGCCATCAGATCTGACAGAAGTTGCGTGAGGGTTAAGCTCGTGAACAAAAGGAAAAATCCTGAAAGGAGGGTTGGCTCATCGGGGTTTCACGTATCGGGAAATTGGAAGTCTTGATGACATGAGATCGGGAATCTCCATGGGAAATTAACCGAAAATGATCTTGACCGTCCATTAGTGGAGACACATGGTAGAGATCGAGGCGTCGGGAGTCGGGATATCGGCATTTCCATGGATAGGAAATCGAGTAAGTCCACCTTGAAAACCCTGACACAAATCTGGACCGTCCATCTGAGAGAGGACACGTGTCATGCGATCATCCATTCTGGAGATCCGGGCACTAGCTATCGGAAAAGTCCCGACAGGAAGGCGTCTACCGACATATTGGTCATCGGGATATCGGGAATCTTGGTGACGAGAGTTTTGGGCATTTCGGAATCACGAAGTCTGAAACCCCGACAAGGAGAAGAGGGTCATCATGGGGGCCAGCTGTCAGCCTATCAGAGAATCAGGAATCGAGGGATCGGCAATCCAGTGGGAAAAAAAATTTCAGCATTAGAAACCCCAGAGCCCCGATAGGTGGTAGGACGGCGGTCATATAGAGGGAGGTCGTATGGACCCAAAAGGTCTGGCCCAGGGGACTAGCGGAAACTAACGTCCTATCGGGATATTGGGGATTTTGAGGAAAAAATGTTTATGCATTTTGACATTGCGATGTTCAAAACCCCGATGGGAGACAAGGCTCCGGCATTGGGGAATAGTGGTCATGTGGGCTAGAGGTATAGCCCGGAGAGCTAACGGAAGTTGGAGCATGTCAGAATTTGAAGGATCGAGAATCCTGTGGGCCAATGTATTGCGGCACTTAAAAGCTCAAAACCCCGATGAGCAGTAAGACTGCGGTCATGAGGATAACGGTTGTATGGGTCGAGAGCCTAGCCAGGAGAGCTAGTGCATAAAGAGCACGTTGGGATTCGAGGGATCGCTAATCCTGAGGATGAGTGTATTTGCCGACATTGAAAAGTTTGAAAACCCAATGAGGAGGTATGGCTGCAGTCATATAGGGGGAAGGTCATGTGGAACACGAGCTTATCCTGGAGAGCTAACAGGAATTGGAGCACACCGGGATTTTGCAGTCCAAAACCCCGAAAGAAGGACAAGGTTGCGGTCACATGGACTAGAGCATAGCCAGGAGGGATAATGCGTAAAAGAGGGCATATCGGAAAAATTTCTCATTGGAGATCGGGAGTTCGAGAGGACAGGAACTTTTGTCATCGGGGATCCCAAAAATCCGGAACCCAAATCTATCATCGAGGAAATGTCACAGGCGCATGAAGAAGAGACCATGACAAGGAAATGAAGACCTATAGATCGGGATTGGCCTTTCACTGCTGCGAGCATCGGGGGATTTTCATTGTCGAGAAATCAATGAAAAAGTTTGATTGTAGGTAGTGGGTATGTTACAAAGTGGTATTAGAGCATGGTTACAACACTCGGCCTGATTGGGCTCATGAACGAGTTGTGCATAAGCTCCGTTCAAAGCACTTCTATGAGGAGTAACCCCCTAACTTGATTCTTTTGTCCAAGATTAAAAAAACTTGAGAAATGAGAACACGATTGTGTATGCATGTGAAAGAGTTATAAATCATGCGCAAATTATAAAAATGTATTTAACTCGTGACTAATAACCAGCGTTTGTCTTTTCACTCAAGCGGACAACCAACAGCGGGAATCTATAGACGCAGAGTATGGTGACTCACCAAGAGGTGGGAGAAGGCTCCCACAACATAGACGAAGAGTCTGACGAAAGAAGAGAAATAGGAACCCCTCCAGACCTAGCTGAGACTGTGAGGAGTCTCATGGTTGAATTGCAAAGCTGCAAGGCTGATAATGAAAGGATGATGAAAGAACAAGAAAAGCAAACCGAAATTAATGCAGTTCTACTGCAGAGCTTATCCGACCTACAATGAAAAATGCAACATGAACCTGAGATGCATAATCATGGTCATGTCAGTGGCCATACTGAGAGAAGCACATCCAGAAAGGTCCACCCCAGAGGTAAAGGACCAGTGCCAGACGATTCCACTGAAAAGGAAGCTGGCGATTCAGAAGGCTCTTCCAGCAGCAGGACCAGTTCCTATTCTCGAAGAAAACAAAAGAAACAAAAGACTTCCAAGGGTCATAAATTTGAAGAATTCAGAAAGGCCAAACCTCCCTCCTTCGACGGTGAGATAAAGAACGGAGAGGAAGCTGAGGCCTGGCTACTTGGACTGAAGAAATATTTCAGAGTCCATGATTTTTCAGAGAATTTGAAGGCCCAAGTGGCCACTTTCAATCTGAATGGAAAGGATTCCATCTGGTGGGAAGACCTTAAGAATATGAAAGGGGTCCGTGAGGAGGACCTGTCTTGGAAACAGTTTGAGAAGTACTTCCGGAGGAAGTATTTGTCGTAAAGATATTTCGACGAGAAGGCTAAAGAGTTTTATGAACTCAAACTGGGACAACTTACTATGGAGGAATATGTCAACAGATTCCTTGACTTATTGAGATATGTACCCTACATCAAAGCAGAGAAGGTGAAGGCGCAATGCTTCATCAGTGGGCTACCTAAGGAATACCAGAACCGAATTGAATTCGACGAGCCAAAGACCTTAGAGGACATTATTCGAAAGGAAACATATTGTCATGAACAATATGGACATCAGGCAGAGTCTCATGGAGACTGGAAACAGAAGAGTGGCTTGAGATTTCAGAAAAAGGGGAGCAAATCCTCGGGATTTAAAAACTACAAGAAGAACCCCAGAACGAACTATCTAGCCCGGAGTGTACTCCAGCAGAATTTTCCCTCGATGGACGGAAACAAAACTTTTGGACCTATGCCAGTGAAAACTAATAACCCAAAGAAAGAACCTATGAAATGTTGGGGTTGCAGAGAAGAGCATCTCCTGAGAGACTGTCCACACCGACAACAGAATAGTCAGAAAATTTATAACATGCAGGAAGCTACCATAGTCAATGATGTG